>PVHP010000180.1:84872-137041 GCA_004024765.1 Zapus hudsonius
GGATAACAACGCATGGTTTGCCCACTAAATAATGTAACTCATTATGGATAATAAATATTAAAAAAAATCTTGATGGGATTCAAAATTCGGAGCTAAAATTCTTTGACCAAAAAATATAAAAGTTAAACATGTTTATGGGGTACCATGTGATAACTTAATACATGTATACGCTGTGTATTACTTATCAATGTAAACATATCCGTCTTCTTAAAAACTTATTTTCTTATGGCGTGGACATGAAAATGATCCTTCTCATTTTACAAAATTATACAGTACATTTTTGTCATGTACAGTCACCCTATTCTGTAATGGCACAGCCAAAGGTTGGTTATTTGGTGCCCATTGATCAGCCTTTGACCCTCGTTCCTCACTCTGTGGCTCCTCAGTCTCTGATAGGCACCATTCTCTCTCACCTTCCACCAATCAACTGTTTTAGATTCCACCTATGGTGCCTGGAATATTCACTTAACATGAACTCATCTTCTACCCATTTTATAAATGACAGGTTTACAGCACTTTTTAATGGCTGAATAACAGGCCATTGTGTGTGTGTGTGTGTGTGTGTGTGTGTGTGTGTGTGTGTGTATTGTGTACTGTGTATATGTAACACACATTCTTCATCCATTCATCATTTAGGCTGTTTCCTTTTTGTGGCTATTGTGACCAGCACTATAACCAATGTGGAAGTACATATTTCCTTTTGATACATATGCACATGTGGGATTGCTGGATCATATAGTAATTATAATTTTAATTTTTTAAATGTTTTCCACATTCTTTGACAAATGTCTAACTTAGACATTTGCCCCTTTTCAAGTTGGGTTTATTTTTGTTATTACATTTTTTTACTTCAATATATTCTAGATACTAACCACTTGGCAAATGCATACTTTACAAATATTTCCAATGAATTTGATGGATGAGAGTCCACCTTTCAACGAATATTAAATTTAAAAATTATATTTAGTTTGCAGAACTTGTGGGCCTTAACCATATTTACCAATCAGAGTTCGTCTCTCTTGACTTTCTATGGCAGAGGCATCCTTATCACCAACCACAACAGTACAAAGGGTTAACACATTGTGGTAAGTTCTGAGTCTGATCTTTCACTGGTCCCTCTGCCTAGTTCTTAAGAGCTAGGCACATGAATTAATATTTATTTTCATGGCCGGAACGGTATTTATCTTAGCTGTCTAGAGTCATGAGATGAGCCGATGATCACATTCACAAATAAGATAATTTCTACCATACAAAATATCTTGCATGTGCTCAGAGTTTTTTAATGAAGTCCCAAAATGTAATAAATAAAATAAAATGTAATAATGAAGTCCCAAAATGTAAATTACCACTGTTCCTTCACTAATACTTGGAATTTAAGCAAACCTCTCCCATCAATGACAGTGAGGAAATGCAAGGTCAGATGATGACACCCTGACAACCATGACACAGCTTAGGAACCAGCAGCTTCGATGCCACATCTCAGCCCCTTTTCATTTATTTCCTTATTCTCTTTTCACCTTCCCTGTTTTCATTCATCCATTTGATGAACGCGGGGCTGAGGGTTGCAGAGATGCCGTGGCCCACATAATGGATGCTGCCAGAAGTCTTACTTGGGATGAGCTTGTCCATGAACCCTGGGACATGAAAGAACCCTGACTGTGCTCATACACCTGACTCTTGGGGTATAATGACCGATGACAGATTCTGAAAACCAAGAGCAGCTCTGGAGCTGTGTACGGTAGTCTGCATAAGTATGGTTAAAGATTGGGCATAGCGTCTTTCTGCCTCCAATGAGATTTGTTCATTCTAGTTGTGACCTTTTTCAACACATGGGGTTTGTTATATTGTCATGCTTCAGGGCTTCTCCTCAGTATCAGAATGACCTACTTTAATTTCTATTTAAATGCTTCACAGGCTGGAGGGTGACTTTTCCAAAAAAAAAAAACAAAAAAAAAAACTGAGCCCCTATAGACTTAAAGTAGCTGCTGAACCTTAATGGAAGACTTTTTTTATTCAAAAGCAAATAAAGAATGTATTAGGGGTTTTACAAACACAACCTTATGCTTTTATTATTTCTGTATGCTCTTGCTACACAAGTGGTTGTACTCTCAGAGACTTTTGCCAGCATTCTTCACCAGAATTGTATTCCTTTCTTGGTTCTTTCTTGCTATGAAAATCCCTTTCCCCAGGGCTGGCCGAAACTGTTTGGCCATTCACTAAATAGCAGGTGTAACCATGAGGGGGTGTGGTGTACTGTATGTTCACCAGCATCTTTAATCCACTTGATCTGGTAAGACCAAGCCAGGGAAATGGTGCTTAGCTTGGTTCTGGTACTCCTAATGCAATGTGTCCAACACTGTTCCCTGAGCTCAGCAAGGTCTGGTTAATACAGCCTCCCTCACAGGCCACGGGCAGAGGAGACCCATTCCTCACAGCTTTCCAGAAGATCAGCCTTTCTTACCTGAGATCTCAACACACTGAACTAGGGGATCTAATGAAAATACCCAATATAGGAACTCAATAGTAAACCATCATGCCAAATAATTCTATTCCAATCAGATTTGCTGAAAATCACCTCAGCTTGCTTCTTCACGACCACACTTTTTGGCTTATTGGGCATGCACAAGAGAATTGTGGTGGTACAAAATTACCCAGTCAATTTTTGGAAAAACAAACCAAAAACAACCCCTAAACTAAAGCTGAGACTTTAGATTGTCCTTACTTACACTGAGCTATCTGATTAGGTTGGTTGAAGCAGGATTGTAGGCATTGAAGAGCTGAAGTGTTGCAAAGACAAATGATCCTTTATATAAACTCTGCCAGGGTTCTTCCAGGGGTCCCATTCAAAAAAGAGTGAGCAGATCTCATCTCAGTCCCAGGTGAACCTCCAGGAAAAGGACAGAGCCATAGGGAAAGACTCCTGGCCTGGGTAAGAGGTAAGGGACAGGGGTACTTCTAGAGTCAGCCTCATAGGAACCCCCAAAAGAAGCACTGGAGGAGGGAAGAGATGTACTAAGCAGATAAACTCCTTCTGTGAGCAGGCAACCTTGACCATGATCACCCCAAAGAGCACATTCTGTAGTTTACCAAGGAGTCTTCAATACAGGGCATCCTGCCAGAGGCTGGAGTTCATGGCTCACAAATCAGGTCTACAGAGTGACTGCTCTGAACTCTACCCATGGTTGTCCTCTATGTGGGAGGTACAAACCTGGCGGAATGTCCATAGTCAGGTTCAGAGGGCCTCTGGAACCCAAGAGATGAAATCTGTCTGAATAGGTCCCTTGGTAAAGCTAAGAACCCTGTGTATTTTCTCCTTGTGAGAAGTAAAACTTACTAAGCAGACACTGTTCCTAACTCACATCCCAAGTCAATCAGTTGTCATAGCTGTGTGGTGGAACTTTCATGTGGGTCAACTCTGATCATTCAGGCAACTCCACTGAGTAGCCTGTGCAACATATGGATAGTGTCCTTTCCATTGGAATATGAGAAATCAGTGAAGTTACATTAGACTTCCAGCTCAGGACTGTCTGAGCCCAAAGGCCACATTTTCTTTTGTATTGTACCTTACTGCCTCTTAAAACATGTGGAGTAGTCTTCTTTCAAAGGTGAGCTTGGGGATCTCAGAGCTTCAGCCCACTCATAACCCACACTCTGTACCACTGGTGCCTGCACCAGCCACCATGGAACAGGAAAGCAAGCACAGAGCCTCCGACTCAGGCTGCTACATACTGTGTGGTGCCCTGGACTATGTGGCTCAGACCACATTCTTTCATGGTAGATATTCTTGCATAGTCATGAAGAAGCTGCCATTTGCTCCTCTGAGAATATAAGTTCCTGTGGGCAGAGGGTAGACAACCATCACCCAGAGCAGAAGTGGGTAAAGCAGAGGGCTGGCATCTGTTGAGTTGCCACATCAGACAACCTAGATAAGGTAAACAGGACCTGCGGTCCGAGTAGTGTAATTTAAGGAACTCTCAGTAGATTCTAATTCATAAGTGAAAAACATTTACAAAGGTCAATTCCTTGGCGACTCTTCTTTTTAAATCACATGATATACATGCCATGAACACTACTAAGGCAAATACATAGAAATATAACTGCTATATCCCAGAAATAGTGGAAGTAGACATCTTAAAGTCTCAGAACAAATAGTTACATTTGAATAGTCACTCAGGCTAAAGTGCTCCAGAATGATATAAAACTCTACAAAGCTTTTTGAGAAAGATCAGGAAAGTTCTTGGTATTGAAACAGTAAAAGCAGGAAAGGTCACATTTATAAAAGATTTTATTAGAGTGTTATAGAGCTCAAGAGCTTAAAGCTCCTATAAGACAGGCGGGGTCCCAAGCTGGTATTCCCAGAGGTGACATTTTTATCAATAGGTGTCTACGACATATACAAATGTTCCAATGGTTTTACACTAATTTTATGTGTACACTAATTCCACTGTCCCACCTGCAAGTCTAAATAAAAGCAGATGGGTTGGAGAGAACACTATCTCTAAGCATCTTCAAACTT
This sequence comes from Zapus hudsonius, assembly GCA_004024765.1. NCBI lineage: Eukaryota > Metazoa > Chordata > Mammalia > Rodentia > Dipodidae > Zapus > Zapus hudsonius. The sequence continues at coordinate 89,389 of PVHP010000180.1, forward strand.
TGTGTTCCACAGTGAGAATGAGAGAGAGAGAGAGAGAGAGAGAGAGAGAGAGAGAGAGAGAAACAAGTCAGGGAAGTTTTCTTTCTGTTACAGCAAGCTTTGTTCGGGTAACCTTGTCTATATGTGTGACCCTGGCTTACATGCTCCCCAATGTGGGAACAGCATGCCTACAGATGGTGAGGGGCGAAAGTAGAAAATTCCTAGCCTGTCTGTAAGCCTTTCATCCACTTAGCAACTTTGCCTGAGTCGAGTTCTGTTTACCTTCCAAGACACTTGTGCTCTGAGGTATGTGAGCAGGGTCAAGGGTGCATACTCCATGGCTCTGGAAAAAGCCAAAGCTGCCTTCCCACACTGGGTACATGTGCCCACACCCACAGGAATGCTGGTCTAGTGTTTCCCACACATCTCATTGTATCTGTGTACCAAAGGACCAACTCATTGTTTTTTTCATTTAAATGTCTGTAAATGGGAGCCATCAACAGTGGATTTTAGACTCTAGTATTTTTCGTTTTTATTAAGCATGATTTGATGTCTTAAATAAGTTTAGTTCTGGGGATTGTCACTTTAGTGAAAGAAGAACTTAGAAAGAGTTTAAAAGGGAGCTGAAAAATATGATTAGGTGATTGAAAAATAAAAATTTAAAAGCAATTAAATAGACTAGAGTACTCAGTCCACAGTAGCCACAGTAGTAGGGTGAGGTAGCACGTGTGATTGTCTTTCTGTTTCATACAGGGCAGGGGCAGTGTGCAAATGACAGTGAGGACTGTTAAGAACAGAGATGGGGGACTGAGAAAAGTCTTGTCTCCAAATGAGAGAGAGAGAGAGAGAGAGAGAGAGAGAGAGAGAGAGAGAGAGAGAGAGAGTCAGACCAATCAACTCTATGGCTCTGTATTGGTTCTCCAAGTTGCTGTCACGTTTCTGGCCAGAAAATCTATACGTTCTCCATATAGGAGCAAACCCAACTCCTGAGTTCATCAAAGCACCAGATAAACTCTTCTGACAAGCACAGGTTAGGGGGAAAGTCTACTTAGGGGTTGCTACTATGAGGGCTCTGCCTGGCCTCACTGATGAATTTATAATAAAGAGAGAGAAAAGACTAAAGCAAACTGCTCTAGTGAGAGGGCGGAGTATACATCCCCACAGGCACTCATCAAGCACTGATGAAGGTTGGGAACTACCACAGACCTGACCAGAATCCAAGAAGCCCAGGTATGAAGACTCTCTGTCACTCCAAAGGGACACTAGAGGGTCTTACACCCCAAGCAAAATGAAGCTCCTGGTGGTTGTGCACATGGTTCATTCATGAGGAATTCTTTTGGATATCATGGGCACATTTTCTCATCTGCCACAGGAGTTTCTGCTTTTCCCATTTTAGAGATAGGAACATTGAGCCTCTGATGGTCTCATCGCAGAGAGCAAGCCAGCTTTCATAGTTACATTTTCTGAGTGTGACCGTGAGAAGTGTAACTTGTGGGCGGCAACAAGTGATGGTTGGGATATCTTAATTATCCAGCTATCTAAGAACCAGGTCTCTATAAAAGCTGAGCCTGTAACAGCATTGGCGGCTCTTGCCAATATTACAGCTCTAAGCAGCATTTACTCTGTGGGTGAACCCAGCATGTGGTAAAATGATTTAGCATCGTGAATAAACACATATGCTTGCTTAGGTCCAAATTTCAGAAGTGACAAACCCATTCTCTGGCCCATGATTTAATGGACCAGAAACAAAACTAAAAGGTATGTTATTTACTATGCATGAACAAATAACTTCTTTTGCTATAAGTGGACTCTTTGAAATCAAAGGCTGAATTTAAAACCAGGTACAAATGTGCATCCTTACACACACACACACACACACACACACACACACACACACACACACACACACACCACTGCTAATCATATCCTGCTCATATTTCTTTCATGCCTGAGACATTATCATGCCTAGAACCGGTTGACGGTGGTCGTCTAAAACCAGATGGCAAAGAAGAAAGTCTGACTTGGAAAAAAAAATAAACACATGAAACAAGAGGTTAATCAAAGGATGTCCCATGAGGCAGCGACACAGAGATGCACCTCAGATTGGCCCTCTTCAAACACGGGCAAGTGCATGCCTGGTTTCCTTAGCTAGAAAGCGCTGGTCCCCAGTAGACCAGCGTCCCATCTCACTTTTAGTCTTGTTCCCATTTTTGTGTTTACATTTTATTTTCTCATTCCCCTTCCTGAATCCCCCTGCCTCTAGTTTCCAGAGCAGTGTTTACAGACATCTTGACTAGAATCAGAGAGATTGAAGAGACCCCATTTTTTTCTTCTCTATAATGTCCATTCTTTTTTCCCCCTCTTCCCAGAGAATAGATAAGTTTACCCAGAAAATAAAAAGCTAATATAACCTTTTGCTCATCAACAAAAGTATGTCTTGTTGTAGCCAGGAATAAGTTAATAAAACAGGAAAAAGGCTTAGTGGCTTAAAAATAGGCTCCTTGGGGTTATGAAGGAACAATGTTGTTTTTTCTTCCCAGCGTGCAAGGATTTAATTAAGTGATAACAGTCACCTTGGGGTGGCTGCACAAGGCAATAATATCTAGGTGAAGAAAAATGCTGAAGAGAGTTGAGTACAGTCAATTTATCTTCAGAGAAGGCAATAAATGAACAAAGCAAAGGTAGTGGGCTGATTGTTTTGCAATGTTTCCATTACTGATAAGCATCAAAAAGAGGACAGAGATTTGGTATTTTCAGTTTCTGAAATGTATTAAATACAGAGAAAGGAAATGAAAAAAAAATTTTTCTGTGAGGTCACATCCTCACTTTCTAATTGCAAGCAGTTTGGTAATCATTCAAGCTAAACGTCGGACAAGGGAATTTTCATGTTGACACAAAGGATGGAAATGCAGCTGAGCCATTTATTTATATGTAAACACACATAACTTGAAAATTTGTGTCCTGACAAAGGCAATAAAACGGAAGCAACTGTAAAAAGGTGAGGGTAGAGGAGGCTGCCTGCGTGGTCAGCCTCAGAAACAGCTACCCTGCTCTAGTCAAAGGTCACATTTTGGAACCTGGAAATGTTTAGGGGAATTAGCACAGCAGGGTTATGATCAGGCATGAGTGAGGGCAAACAAACAGCCAAAGACAAACCCTCCAACACTGACTTGATCATCAGCCCTGTAGAATACTGCCAACTACCTGTAAGGCTAGAGACACACACAGTGCTGGAAATGCAGCCCACAGACAATAGTAACAATGGATGCACGTTGCCTTTCGCTCAGAAGAGGGCTGAGGCATGGCCTGAATGAAGATGGGTGAGAACTTTCTGGATAAAACCAACATGCTGCTTTCACTTCTTTCTTCACGTGGTTTTTTAAAAAAAAAACTGAGTCTTTTCTTTTTCTAGAAACAAGATTAAGAGGAACACAAAAACCATTGCTTTCATTCCTGGATCTCAAGGCACTCCATGAAATTAATTAATGCTAACACCACTTCTGCTTGGCACGAGGAAGGTAAGGCACAGAGGTTACATGCAACTGTTACACTCAACCTGTTTGCCTCGAAGCTTTATTCTCAATTCCCTTCATGTCTACTTAATTGCCTTCATCACCTCTTCCTCAAGAGTTCAGGTTCATGTCTCTTCAGTTTCAGTGGTGATGAAAAATTCCTGCCCTCAAACCCTGCCCTTCACTTCTGCATCTAGGGCTCAAGACCTACTCTTCCTTCAGGGAGAAGAGGTTCTGAGAGAGCAGCTGGGTTGGGGCCTCTGTTTCTAGTGGAGTCTACCTGTGCTCAGAGAAATGCTGAATGAGGTCTCCATGATGGAACCAGGGAAGGCTAGAATCCTAGGGCACAGGAAGCATTTCCTTCCCTATAGCATTGTCTTCCTTGCCCTCCTATTCTGAGAGCAAACAAATGAACACTGATTCCCCTCCCTCTGCTGGGTACACAGAAACCAGGTGAGGTTGAGAGGCTGCCTGTACTAGAAAACAGTAGACCACCCAAGATCAAGTCAAAGAAAGAAAAATCACAACTACTTGGTCACAGGAATCCTATCATATGTGAATCTATGACAGGCTTGTAAATTTCAGACTGTGGGGGGTGAAATCTGGCTATGTATATGCTACATATAATGTGTCACTATTCTAATGGGCAATAATATTAAGTTGTCCTAAAACCCTGTGGTAGTTTGAATGTATGTCCCCCATAGACTCAGGTGTTAAAATTAAACCTATAACTTGGGTCTCTAGCCACTTGGCTAGAGAAGGTATCACTGTGGAAAGATCCTGGGGTTTAGCCCAAAGGTGTCTGAACTCCAGCCCAAAGGTATGCAGAGACATTTGAGCTCTGCTTGGGTCCCTGCTTGCTGCTTTTGGTGTTTGCTGGCTGATGGTGCTTTCTCTCTCTTTCTCTGCTTGGATTTATGAATGGGAGCTTGCTTCTTCCACCATTATAGAACTTCCCCTGGATCTGTAAGCTTGAAATAAATCCCTTCTCATAAACTGTGTCTGGTTTGGATGATCCTCAGAGCAATGTGGAACTGACTACTGCAGATCCCATTACAGGGGAATGAATCTTGAAATTAGTGCTTCTCAAGTTCCTGAAAGACCTGTTTCATTTTTTTATATCTTTTTATGAATAAGTATATACATTGTATGAGCAAATCTTGTGACTGTGTCCCCATTTTCCTCCCCTCTGAACAAGCCTTTAAGCAGGTAATTAATCAAAGGTAGTATTTAGGAGAAATGGGATTCTTTTCTCTGAAGTTTTCCCATCTTTTCCAAACACTTGGCAGTGTTGTCTACTAAAAAACAAAGTCTTCCAGTTCCCATGTCAAAGTCTAGGTGTCAGATCCCTATGTGATAACAGATTTTAATACTCTATGACATGGAGTTTCCTGTTGACAGCTGTCCAAGACGGACAAAGAGCCAAACTGTTTAAGGAATTATTTATTTTCCTGTTCTGAAGACAGATGTAAGCTGCTGAGTGTGGGGATATTGGAACTTTACTGCGTCTGGCCTTGGGCCCCCCTGGTTAAGAGCACAAGAGTGAAGATGGAACTGGCTCTAGCCACCTCCTTCTAGGCAATGCAAGCTTGCTAGTCCTAGTTTTATGAAGTTATTGTGTGGGGGCAGCCACTATCCATCAGTCCTATAGGGTCCTTAAGCCTCCCTTAGGCCCAATATCCTACATCCTCTCAAAGAGGAGCCCATGGGATAAGGACAGCCAATCAAAATCCATGTACCTTCTGAAGATACAACATGTTTTTTTTTTTCCCTCCAGTTGTATGAAACACCACAAAAGGGACTCACTTGCCCATTGGCTGGGGAGCAAATGTCAGGCTATCTGTGTAGGCTTCTGGCTCAAGTCCCCACATCTGAGGAACAGGAAAGCCTGCTGTTGAGTTCTTAATTCAAAGCTGCCGTTACAACCAGGTCAAGACTCTAGCCGCTGGCACAGACCCACAGGAGAGCCATGCTTCCTGTGCAGTCAGACCTTGCAATGGTTACCTCTCCAAAGTGTGCTTCCCTCAGCATGGGGTCCAGGGCCATCCTGAGGTCACATGGGCCCCTACATTCCCGGCAGCAGTGGGTTGGGTATAGTTGAGAAGTTGGAGAAGAATGAATGTTATCTGATGACTGTCATCTTTTATAGTGATGGTTCCCAACCACATCACTCACTTAGCATTGCTATCACCCAGGATGGTGCTATCAATGTGAGGTTTTAAAATAACCTTGATGATCTCCTTAGCCTAGAGATTTAAAAATCATAGAGGCTTTGGGTTGATTATAAAGAAACTACCAATTTAATTAAGGTCCATTGATCTATGAACTTGCCATTTTCTCCAACAACTGGCCAATTAAAAGTTTATGCCTGCGTTGAAACCTCTTTTTTTCCACTTTATATTAACAATGATACATCCTAGGAGATTCTTTCTGTTTGAGCATGTCACATTGAAACACTGATGTGTTTAATTTTAATCCTTAAAAGTGACTTATTTGCCACATTCTAAAGTGCCCTAAATGAGGGTAGCTGCCTGAGTTAAATCCACAACGATTAAACATAGAACGGAAATATTAAAGATGGCAATATTTACTCATTTCTTGATCTTAAGCAAGCAGTACACATAAATGTTCATTTATTTTAGCCATAGAAGATTAAATTTCCTTCCTGGGGTAGACATACTGTCTATGTGGAAGGGAAGATAGGCAGCATCATATTTACTCATGATTTCTGCCAGATATATTAATTTCCAATTCATGCTCATTATGGCCATGTGAAATAGTTCTAGGGTTTTCATTGTTTTTTATAATATAGCTGCACTGCTGATATATGAAAATATGTCTGGAAAAAATAGACTAGTAATTGGATAGACAGTCAGGAAAATGTACTCCAATTTCTTTTTCAAATAGACAAGAGAATTTTTCCAGACATTGCGTGAGCAATACATATCCAATGTCTTAGTCACAGCTTTGGGTCTTTTGGCTATAATTCTAATCCATCATATGGTTTTGTTGGCAAAGATAGAAAAACTAGGCTATATATTTCATTTATTCTGTGACATTATCTTTTACCAAATGTGAAAGTAGAATTTTAAAAGTGCAACAGCAGGATCCCCAAAGCACACAATGACATGTAAAATAACAATGAAAACACACAGCACCTTCAAGCCTCATGCTGTGGCCCCAGTTTTATCCTCCGTGTGGTGTGTTAGCCTTGACGCTCCCATTAATGCTGATGGGAGCTGTGTAGCTAGAGCCTTTGCATCAAGTTGAGATTGGTTCTGACTCCTCTGTTATAACACAAATCATGATAATATTTCTCTATCTCTGCATTTCATTGGGAAAAAAATACAATCTAGCACTGTATATACTCATAAATTATCACCGGATTCCTCCACTGCTTATGATTATGCCACATTTCATTTAGAAAAAATTCTTAAATAATATTTTAACGAAAGTGTTCAGTAAACAATTGTAATTTTAAGCCTATCACTAAAGAGTTGTAAAATTATGAATAGGAACTTGTTACTCTATGATCCTAAGAGATGTAGCCTTTTATGCAGTTTACATAGTTATGAACCCAATATCTCTCTCAGTGTCTTAAGGTTCAATGCCTGCCATGAACAGAGCAGGGAGGAGGTGAACACTCAGACCTTCTCACCTCAGCTCTCACTGTACTCTGTTAGCACTAATGTGTGTGGTGGTTGGGGACGGGGTGGGCTCAGCTGCTTAGAGAACTCGTAAAAGGAGGTGAAGCACAGGAGCCTGAAGTCTCACTTTGGTGGTTTTACCCTGTCCAATGGCCAAAAAGGCCCTCTCAACTCTCATCCATTGGCCTATAAATGTATATTCCCAATGGAAAAAGGACAGGGTACTGAGTATAGCTGGATCCCTCCAAGTTTATCAAAAACGAGGAAAAACAAAAACACCATGCTGAATGGCTAAGACAAGCAGATATGAACAGAAGATAGCAGATTTGTTGCTAATAAAACAGTAAGTTAAACAGCTTCCACAGACCTATTAATAATAGCAAATGTTTTTTAAACGAATAATTTGTCTGTATTACAGAAAACTCACAAAATCCAAATAAGAAACACGGCAAATATAAGTCCCCTAGAATCCAAGGATAAATTCGTCCTATTGCTGTTCTGATAGACATGCTACTTGAGTCATCAGGTACTTCTGGAACAACTACCGTGTGCTTCGCTCTGACCTCAGTGCCAGGAGCTACAGTTAGCGACGAATGAGGCAGAGTTGATATTATCATGACATCTACAGCACATTTTTAAGACACACTCCATATGATTCTACCCTACAGACTTTTCTAGAAGTCACCGAACCAGAAGCTTTGCCAAATCTGCATCTGCCCTGGGCCTTTCGTGACGTCCCTTACACTTGAGCATCCCTTGACTGCTTCCTCTTAACACCGGCTTCTGAATTATCTTTAGCCAAATAAATTTGAGCCCATCCAAAAAGAGATCTCTCTGAGGACAAGATGCTAGAATGATAGTGAAATGGCAAATTTCCAAACTGCTGTGAGGCCCCCGTCCAGAATCTTATTCATAAATGTTTAAGTGCTACTGTCCATGAATGAATATGTATTTCCCAATATCGAATCTGAGTAAATACTGCACTTGGTTTTGCTGGTTAAATCACAGGGGCTCAAGCAGCAGCTCTTCATGAAGAAAATGAAAGGGAGAACATTTTGCTCTCACTTTATTTTCGTTCTTTTTGTCATCTTTGATTGAATCTTCCAAGAATAACAGCAAGTTCCATAGCTCCTGCATCTTGCTAACATGCTCATCGTATGATGAGCACTGTGTCCTGGGGCTTTAAAATAGCCACAGAACTTGTCTTGGAAAGGAGAATTTCCTAGAGCTAAAGAGAGCCATTCCCACAGGCAGGGGACATAGCAGGGGGTCTTCACCCTGCTGTGCTGGGCCTGAGCCAAGGCTTAGGGTGTGTTAGAGTCTACCCCCCCATTCCCAGGCCTCATCAGAGAGCACACCATGTGGCCATGGTGCAAACTCCAGGCACCTTTTATTTATTTATTTTTAGAAAGAAATAAAAATGCACTCGGTTAGTAGGAAAGCAGATATTAAATGACCACACAGAGGCTGTACGTATGAAGAAGAAACTTAGGGAAGATTCTTACACCACAAAAACCAGGCAACTTGGGATACTTTCCCATTACACACCACTCTGGGCTTCTTTCATGGAGATTGACAGGTAGGAAGCCATTTCTATGGCTAGGATATACATGTCCACTCAAAACTGTATTCCAGTCACATTTCGACATTCTCTCCATGTTTCTACAATGCCCAGCTTCTGGTGATTGTGTTATTAAAGGGATTTGGCCACAAAAGCCTGACTCCCAATATAAAGAAATACACTGCGTATCATTTTAGGGTGGGTTCCGGGACAGTATGGAGAGCAGGCCCATTCTGCAGTGAGTGCTCACTCTGTAGCTGGGGCCATCTCTAGTGTTTCAGCGTGTCATGGTTCATACACACTAACAGTACTGAGAGGGGTCTTTCCCATTTCTCTTTGAAGTAATAAGTACCACACACAGCAGAGATTTGCAAGTGTACTTATTAATTTGGTTTTATGGCCAATAACATTTAGTAGGCAAGCCATAGATTTTTTTTCCTTATAGATTTTATATTGGATTACGACAATGAACAGAATAAAAGAAACAAGTATTCTTGTCATGGTGTCTAGCTGAGTGAATAATGTCAAAGAGATTTGATAACATTTTAAAAGAGTATTATTTTAAAATTTGGAATACATATTATGTAGGATCCAAAATCATGGAAGTGCAGTCTTTTAAATGTCTAACTATGTGTTATATGTTATCATATGCATGAATATATATTCTGTAACTTGATTTTAAAAAAGATATCTTTTTGGTCTCCACATAAAGGATTATGATGTTTTTCTTAAATATTAGAATTTACTACAGTAGATTTAACCAGTCCGCTTTTGAAGACAGCCTCATAATTTGGGGCAGTTATAGGCAATGCTAAAGTGGATTCACCTTAATGATTTTGTAGTATATTATTCTTCATGTTGGAATCAGTCATTTCTAGTAGATGCTAACATGCTCTCTTTTGTGCAACCATCTGCCAGAAGATGTCAGAATCATACATTCCCACAGAGTATGAATTTTTCCATGTTCTCACCAGCATTTGAGGCTCTCAGTCTGGGCTAGTGAGTGAGGCAAAGGATTCCAGGCTCTTGTTAATTTTCAGTCTTTTCATGTCTCCATTGACTAGATCTGGTTTTCTTTTTTTTTGGTGACATTACCATTCATACCTTTTTCTATGTTCTCTGGGATGTGCTTTTTCCTCAGGAATTGTATCACTTTTTGTATTGTTTGGCTACTGATCCTTGGTTTGTGCTGTAAAGAGTTTCTATCATCCTGTAATTTGTCTCTTAATGTTATTTATGATGTCTTTTGTTAAACAGAGAAACAAATTTTAAAGTAATCACCTTTGCAAGTTTTTTTTATGCTTCTTGGTTTTCATTTCACCATGGGAAAATCAAAACGTCTTTTTCTGTTATTTCTGATGTTTATAATGATGTTTGCCATCCTTAATTCTTTGGCTTTTGAATTTAATTCATTAAAGAATGCATTCTCTAGCCGGGCGTGGTGGCGCAAGCCTTTAATCCCAGCACTTGGGAGGCAGAGGTAGGAGGATCACCGTGAGTTCAAGGCCACCCTGAGACTACATAGTGAATTCCAGGTCAGCCTGGACTAGAGAGAGACCCTACCTCGAAAAAAAAAGAATGCAGTCTGATATATTTTTGACATTCTACATAAAAACATACTCTTTGTGCAATATTTTTCCAATAACTCAAACTCATTTTAAAATCTCATTTTAGGGCTGGAGAAATGGCTCAGCGGTTAAGGCATTTGCCTCCAGTGCCTAAGGCCTCCGGTTCAATTCCCCAGGTCCCATATAAGCCAGATCCAGAAGGTGGTGGCCCTGGTGCTCGCTCTCTCTCTCTCTCTCTCTCTCTCTCTCTCTCTCTCTCTCTCTCTGCTTGAAAACGAATAAATAAAATATTTAAAAAAAATAAATAAATAAAATCTCATTTTAAAGTGGAAACCTGGATTTCTAGGACTATCGAACCAATGAAATTTGGAAGCCAACTTAGATAGCCAAAGGCTATAGATGCCTTTGGGAAGTAGATTGAGTGGATCTACTTGACTGTTCTGCTTTTAGGAGGAAACTGTTTACTGCAGCAAAAGAATTTTCAAAAGAAACGAGACTGACAGTACCTACTTTCTATTTATGTTTCCAGCCATATGAAAAGTAGAGACCTGGGCTCCTAAGTACTTCATTACCTTTGATTTCTGGTAACTAGGTAGTTACATAGAAAGAAGCCCCGGGCTCCTCCTCTGGTGAACACTATGAGTTTGGGTGAGTCATTGCTTTTCACCTTTGAAATAGCTTCAGTGCATCTCTCATAAGATAAAGAGAGGTGACAGAGGCCAATCAGCCGGCACATCCTGTAGATGAATGCCCTCTCAAGCCCCCATCGTAGCAGTCTCCAGAGAGCTCCAGAATGGCCATAAACTCTCCAGAAAGCAACATCTATCCAATCTGTAGTCAACAGAAAGGGTTGATGTCAGCTGGGGACGGAAGCTTATGAGATACTGAAGAAAGAAGAAATAGAGACTAGGCCTGAAATTTAAGTAACAATAACAACAACAACAACAACAACCCCCCCCCCCAAAAAAAAAGAATTCTAAAATTGAGTGAAAAAAATCAGATGTTTGGGGCTGGAGCGATGGCTCAGCGGTTAAGGCACTTGCCCCCCTGTGCCTAAGGCCCTGAGTTCAATTCCCCAGTACACACATAAGCCAGCCCCACAAGGTGGTGGCTCTGGTGCTCTCTCTCTCTCTCTCTCTCTCTCTCTCTCTCTCTCTCTCTCTCTCTCTGTATCTCTCTGCTTGAAAATGAATAAATAAAATATTTAAAAAATCAGATGTTTGTTAATAGAGCTTTTGTATTGTACAGTCATTTTCTTTTCTTTCTTTTTTTTTTTAATCAGTCTTTTGGTCAAGAGTTTTGGTCTGAAATTCATTTTAATCCTGATTTATATTGGCAACCACCGAGTCTCTAAAAGGGCCTGCTTCTCAAAGGCAGCTGAGAACTAGATCTGTAGCTGAGACTGTCCAGAATTCACAAATATAAATTAAGACCATGAATACAGCAAACAGCCTGAATGTAAGACAAGAGACTGGAGTAGCCAACACTTTCAGAGGACATACAAATGGAAAATAAACCCAATAAAAATATTTAAGATCACAATGAGATTTCCTTACTCGCTTATTAGAATGGTTAACATCAAACAAGACTGACAATTCCAAGTGCTGACAAGGAAGCAAAGCAACATTGTTGGCGGGAATGCAAAACGTTTCAGGCACTCTAGAAAACCATTTCCGGTTCATTAGGAAGTTAACTATAAGCCTTGCTCAACCATGTGACCTACTCTTAAGAATTCAGTCTAGAAAATGATAAACCTAGGTTCTTAAAAAAAATCTATGTGTGAATGCTTGAAAACAATTCTATTTGAACTGAATCAACTCAAATGTCTCTCAGCTGTAGAATGGATAAGCAGACTGTGACAGGGCTCTATACTGGAATACCACTGAGCAATAAAAAGGAATGAATTACTAATGTGAATCTCAAGTACGTTCATTATGTAACGTGGAAGAAGCCCTCTCCAAAGGGTACACATGGCATGATTCTGTTTAGTGAACATTCCCATGCAGACATGAAGGAGAAACCAGTGGTCGTCAAAGATGATACAGAGGACAGCACAAAAGAAGTGTTGGGGACCATGACACATTTTTGTATCCAGACTGTGGCAATGGTTACAGGAATTCGTTTCCATGTGTTAAAATTGGTAGAACTTCACACAAGCTAATTTCACTGTGCTGGTCTTGAAAATTTAAAAATAGATGGAATATTTAACTCCCTCCAATTATACTGAATAAGTGCTATTAAATACGAAATGGTTCAAGGCCAGCCATTTCTTCTTCCCAACCTAAAGACCATCTCTCAAGCATGTCCGCACACACAAAACAATAATGAGACATAAAAATAACAGCAACCAGAAGAGCCTCTGTCTTTCTTCTGTGTTTTCGCTGGACAGATTTCCTGTTCCTTCCCCACTTAGCCCCACCATTCGCCCATGCTGAGAAGATTTTCATCCTTGCAGAGCATTTTAAGGACACCATGTGTGGCTTCTCCCTAGCCTCACCTCCACCTTGAGATCTGGAACAACCCACCATGAGGCCACCACTAGCCAGCTGGTTGCCAGAGCAACAGCTCAGCCACCATCCCATAACCACCCCTCCCCAAATCCATGTTTTTATTTACTTGTTTTTTTTTGAGGGAACAAGTTGTCTTTAACCCCTGGACCCAAATGGAAGGCAAAAGAAATAATTAAGGCTGACATTTCTAGAGTTAAACGTCAAGTAGGAGAAAGAGCTGAAAAAGGAAATTCCCCAGCTCCTTGGTAATGAAAAGCGGAGGGTCTACCTTCTGTGGCTGTCTGTGCGAAGCTTTCACATCCATGTGTCAAGGGTTTTTCAAACTGTCAACTTGCAAATTTGAAATACAAAAATGCCCAAAGCGATATTTTAGTGGCTCAGGGAAACTCTTGTGTGGGAAAAAGAATTCTAAAGTGAAACGTCTCTTGAAATCACACAGGGCCTGACCACGATACTCTAATTATGCTAATTGCTTCAATGCCCTTGCTTTATTTATGCTGAGCAGCTAAGATAAATAAAGGAAAATTGCTTTGGATCTAACTGTATTCATATCAGAATGCAAACTAGCCTGTGTTTGTTATGTGATTGCTGATCTGTTTACACTAAATTCTGCAGGTAATTGCAGTTTTGATTGCACATTTATTTCTAGCTGCACAGGTCCCAGGACTAGGTCTGTCTGTTTTTATAATTAAACCGTTTTGTAATATCTAAACTCACTAAAGAGCAAAATGATGCTTTAAGAATTTACATATTTTATGCATTAAATATAATACTTTGGTGAACGGTGACAAAAAGGAAAAAAGTATGTTTGCCACTAAAAAAAAATTGGACAGCATGTTCTGGATTTGAAGAAATTTGAGACATCTGTTCCAAGGCCTGTTCACCGAGCGGGACAGATGCCTGGCGCATCCCTGGAATCTGTTCTTTAACACATAGTTTTTGAACTTTCAGTTGCAACTTTCCTATTGGTAAAATATGCTAATAGAACACGCTGCCACTTGGTGATTCCTAAGACAATGAAACAGTATTTACCCTCCAGGGAAACGGTTATGTCTGTGTACCTTGTTCAGAAGTGAATCTTCAAAGTTGACATACCTTTGCTTGCGGTTCCAGATCAAGTTTCTGGACGTGTTCACTGTGGTCACTGGTCTTAGCTTAGAATTCAGGGTGTTTTTAATTTCATTTTTATTGATTTGCAAGGAGAGACAGAGAGAGGGTGCCCCAGGGCCTCCAGCTGCTGCAAAGGAACTCCAGATACACTTACCACTTTATGCATCTGGCTTTAAGTGGCTACTGGAGAATTGAACCAGGGGTTGTTAGGCTCTGCAGGCAATGAATGACCTTAAACTGTTGAGCCACCTCTCCAGCCCTAGAATTCAGTTTCATTGACAGCTTTTCTTTTGGATTTCATATATATCAACATGGGAGTGGGGTAACAACACACATGTATACATACAGAAAAGAGTCTGTCTTTAGGGCTCTCGTTACTTTCACATTACGAAGGAAAAGTACTTGCTAATGTCACCTTTAAAAATGGAGAACTGTGCCATTTCAATACTGCTTCTTCATCCATTATCAAATCCTGAAAGAGTAATTCAGTCTTCCCTATTTAGTAGAAAAGTTAGTATCAGTCTATATAGACTAGGATGCAAAGCTCTTTAACCTAGACTCTGCTCTTAAAAAGTCCACTGGTATGAGCTTCTGTTGACTAAACTACCCCTGAGGCATGTTTTCAATAAAGAGAGGCTGGTTTGGGCCCTCTGGTGGCTTCTTTAGCTTTCTTCTTGCCTTAGAGGAGATGACAGGAGTGGAGAAATTACTAAGACACCCAGAGCTCCTTGAGTAAAGTGAGCTATCTGAGAAGAGTGGACTTTTCTTAGCAACGGGAGACTGTGATGTCCCCATAGTGTCTGGAGCAAGGAAGGATGAGGAATGGCTACTGAAAGGCCTCCACAGTCCTCCATCACTTCAAAGAAACATGCAATCCAAGTGGTAAAGCGGTCACAGGTACAGGTGTGCTGTTCTGAGTGGGGCTTTGGGGGAAGGGTGGATAGAGAAACTCTGGGTGTGAATATGGGATGTGTCATTTCACCACATGAATGACCTTGGGAAGGTGACCACTGGGCTCAGGAGTCTTTGCAAGTCTGTTGTGAGGATTAAATGATCAACCAAGTGACCACCGCTCAGCAAGGTATGTGACATTCAAGGGTTAGTGGTGATGTTGCTGTACTTGTAGACAAGTCTTCCTAGGTTTTCTAGAGACATCTGTCACCAGTCAGTTCTGTGGGAGTTGTTCACTGCATTGTGACAGGATACAATGACGCTAAGATCTTCCTTTGCTGGTCACTGAGTAAGCACCTCTTTCCCGAAGCGTGCAGTAGCAACACAAGGTGGGGTTTTAGGTCAGATGCATACTTCTGACAAAAGCGAATGGTTTTGTAAGGAGGCTTACTTCAACCAAAGATCTCTGTCTGTGAGGCATCCTTCAAATCTGCAGAGACATCAGGTCTCCTCTCTGCCTCTGGTCAGAAAGAGTGCAGGTTTGTGTTTATCACCCTTTGCACAAGCAATTTTTTCAAACTTCCCACCAGACTATGAGGACCCTTGGGGCAGAGATGGGGTCTTCTTTCTATTCCCAGAGCACTGCATGGTGCTTCTCATATAGAATGCCCAGAGGGGCTTGTGGCAGAAAAGCCTAAGGCTCTCCTGTCAGGTAAGCCTGGCAATCCCAGCTAGGGGGACATCTTGAACACTCTGAGTTAGGGGTCCTTCTTTACCAAGACAAAAAAGAAATCAAGACAATTCCTTACCATGGATATATATATATATATATATATATATATATATATATATAAATTAATGCTTCACTCATAGAAATTACCCTTTTGAAAGGAAAAAAAATTCCGAACTGAAGGAATGGAGACAATGAACACTGTGGATGAAAAGGTATAGCCGGATTCAGTTTTCTCATCCTCAAAACGAGATGAAGACCCTGAGCCTAGTGGTCTCTGTTGAGACACCACATCGAGCTTTTGCCCCCACCTCCACCCCGATGGAAGGCAGGTCAGTGTACATCTAAAAGTCCCTCAAAACCCAGAGTTGCTTGAAAGGAAGCCCCAAGTATGGAGTGAGGTAGAAAATAGAATCCCCACACAATTTAAGCACCATCTTTGGTCTCTTTTACTTATCTCTTGAAAAAAATCAATGAATGAATGGGTAAGCAGAACTTTGTTGGGATTCATTCTTTCTACTTCCTACAGAAATCCTGATTTTTTTTACATGAGATGTGATCATGTATTTATTACACCAACACTCTTATTCATATCTTTCTATCAAGCGTGTGTTTACATATGTGTATACATAAACTCATATACTGAAAAAATTGACATTTTTTTCCAAAAAAAAAATCATATGGGCACATTTCTGAGGAAGTCCTAACTACTTGACTTTTCTGTTTCAGTCTGTGATGGTTAGGTTTTGTTGTCAACTTGATATTTTTAATTATCTTTGGTGGGTCCTTGGTGTTTATCATAGGAAGGCTGTCCTCTCAGCAGGGGGCAGGATGTAAGGAAGCTCAGGGAAGCTGGAAGTTACCATCCCTTCCTGGGAGCACAGTGCATGAAGGAAATTCCACAAACTTGAGAAGCCAACAAGTCTGGGATAGGGTTACAAGACCTACCCTAAAGCTATATAAAGGGAAAATAAATTTCTGTCTCTCCCTGCCTTCCTGCCTGCCTGGCTGCTGGTGCTTGTTGTGTATCACTTTGTCAGCATTGGAATGAAACTTCCTCAGCCTTCCAGCCTGGACTGAAGACCAGTGGCTCCCCAGGAAGCCTAAGGCCTTCAGTGCTGGATTGGGACTGCTGAGGCTTCCAGCATCCAGACATGTGGACTGGGGGGGTGACTGGTTCCTTAACTCTTGAGTTTGAAGACTGCAATTGTGGGATCGCCATGAGCTAATCCAATAAACCCCCTTTTTGTTTACTATCCGTTCGTCTGGAGAACCCTGACTAATACAAAACAGACATAGACAAGGCTTCTACATGCAAATCATACAGTGTGCTGAGGAATGAGTAAGTCTCATGATAGTGCTGGCTGGATGTGGGCTCCAGCATCTAGGGAAGGTGGTTGTAGGGTACAGGCCAGCCCGAGAATGATTCACTTCCATGTCTTGCCATTTGAAGAGTACCTGTAATTCAATCCCTGAAAATGAGTCATGCCCCAGCATTTGTCCTACTTAGTGGAAGGTCAGAGCAGTAAAAGCAGATGAAAGTCAAGGCTGAGGAAGAAGGAAAGTCCTTCCATGGCTGAGAGTCATGGAGAGAACAGAAGAACCTTCTCCTACATATAGAACCAGGAAAATCTGCATATAAGGAATAGCAATTGTGGTACTTTCCTATTGAAAAAGATGATCTGATTTCATTCTTTTTCAGGATTTATATAGCAGGGGATGAACACTAACTGGGTGTGATGGTTAAGTTTTGTTGTCAACTTGATCTTTTTAATAATCTCAGGTGGGTTTCTGATGTTGTTCACAGGAAGGCAGCCCTCTCAGTAGAGGGCAGGATATAATGAATCTCAGGGAAGCTAGAAATGAACATCCCTTCTGGGAGAGCAGTGAAGGAAGGAAATTCCAGAAATTCAGGAAGCCATAAAGTCTAAGATACAGTTGTAAGACCCCACCTGAGGCTTTATAAAGGGAGAGAGATTTTTTCCCCTGCCTGTTTTCTGTTCTGTGTAT
Organism: Zapus hudsonius; assembly: GCA_004024765.1. Lineage (NCBI taxonomy): Eukaryota > Metazoa > Chordata > Mammalia > Rodentia > Dipodidae > Zapus > Zapus hudsonius. Next base: position 106,907 of record PVHP010000180.1, read on the forward strand.
GTGGTGCTGGTGATGGGGTTCTCTCTCTACTTGGACCTGTGAAAGGGGACCTGCCTCTTTCACCAATATGGAACTTCCTCTGGATCTGTAGCTTCAATAAATCCTTTCCTCCCATAAACTGTGCCTGGTTTGGAGATTCATCTCAGTGGCATGTGGCTGACTATGACACTTGGTGAACTAAGTTTACCAAGCTAAGAATGGGCTTTACTTTTGTAATGAAAATGAATGAGAAGTTTTCAGTGGAATAACATTATAACAGGATGAGGACTGAGGGGCTGGGTAACTCATCCATTCTTTGGACTTAAAGATGTGCTAAGGCTGAGAAATAGGAATGGGCACACAGGGCCTCCTGCCACTGCAAACGAACTCCAGATGCATGCACCACTTTGTATGTCTGGATTTACATGGGTATTGGGGACTCAAACCCAGGTTGGCAGGCTTTGCAAGCAAGCCCCTTTAATTGTTGAGCCATCTTCCCAACTCTTTGCTTCTCTTTTAATCTAAACAACTTTTCTATATCTCCAGTGGCTAAATTCTAATGTGGATGCCTTATGTAAGATACTAAATGGCCAAGTCTCCAAAATGAAGACGCTATGTTCAATCCTACATTGGCAAGATACCTTGACACTCATCAGAAACATATTCATGGAATGTTTATACTGTACTTATAACCAGACCCTGCTGCTACCACATTTAAAAACCCATACAATCAGCCTTTAGTTATTAAAATAAAAGTTAAAATAACAACAGTTTTAGAGCCTTATAACATGCAGAATATTTTATGGGAAAAGAGGAAAGAGAAAATTATGCAGTTTTTTAACTATATAAATAGCCTCAGCATATAGTGAGTTTATCCACCAATAATTCCTTCCCATGACTGTCAGCGTCTTCAAATCCAGCTGGAGAACAGATAAAAGAAAAATCATTTATATCTGGTAACTATGAAAGGTCATGAGCAAAGAAATCCATTGCATCACCCAAGCTGATTCCGAGGCTGTAATATTGATATGGAAAAAAAAAACATGGAAAACGATGTCAAACTACACTATTTATCCATGATTGTTTCAATGCTTTTCCGTCCTCAGACTTTTAAATCTCCTTTTTGCATTTCATCTTGCATTTGTTATTTGGTCTTTATTCATTCATTTATGTTTTTGATAACTTTCCCCTTGCACACACATTTTTGTCCCTTACTTCTTTTTGTCACACTTTATTTCTCCATTTCTTATTTTGAAATCTCTGTTTCTCTAGAGCTCTCCTCATTATTAATCTTTGATAGCTAAACAGAAAACATGCTGCTGACCTGCTTCCTCCAATGTCACACTGAAAAAGTGGGCACATTTATGTGTCAGTGGTACACAATTAAATTACATGATATATTTCCAAAACAACCTCTCCCTCTTATTAGGTTTTATGTGCGGTGTGACTTGAGGACTTTGCCAAGCTTCTTTCCTAATAAAGGTAGGTGCACTCAAAGATGCTGAGTGGCTTTAGAAGGTTACAAATGTGACAGGGAAATTATTCTTTGGATGACTTTAAGACACTGTATATAGACCAAAAATCATGTACCACACTTGCACACACACACTCAAAGCCACCTGAAATTCTCACTTCCTCTAGAGCCTAGCCCTGTGCTCTGGAACTACAGCAGGCAGGAACTCCATTGAAATGAATGGAAACTAAACTATACCGTCCTCTTTCTGGGACATTATTACTTATTTCTTAATGTTTATGAAAGTTACAGTAAAATTCTCAAGATATCAGAATGAAGTCAATTCCATCCAAATATATAGTCTGGCAGTAATGATATGGCACAATGATTCCGAAAATGCTATAACTTTTAATTTTGTTCCTATACTAAGAGGTAAAGTAGAAAACATTGGTTCCCTTAGCCTCTGACCACATCATCTTTGAGATTCCGATGAAACTTTTTTAAATAAGGTGACAGAGCGGCTCTTTTATGTTAGCACAAAACTAGGCTATTAATCTCTTTTTTAAGGTATAGTGGGAGACTTTATGCAAAAAAATGGGAAGTTACAGAGATCTACAGCCACCAGTGTGGAGAGAGCACATGGGAGAGGGTTTAGTCAAATCTATGCTGTTCAGCTTCTTTGTACATTGACAAGTACACTTAGTATGCATAGTATAATTACTGTGTTTTTTGAGATTATCCAGTTGAATGATGATATTATATAATCAATAATATACCCACATCAAATTCTTAACTGAAGCATTAACTACTATTCCCTTAAAATGTAATCTCATTTGGAATTAGGATAGTACAGACAATGAGGTTAAGATGGGTTTAGCATGTCAGGCCCATAATTCAGTGTGACTTTAGCAACTCTGAAATGGGCAACTTGGACACAGATGACAGACAGACAGACAGACTGACAGACAGACCGATAGACACAAGAATAATGCCACTTATAGATGAAGCCAGAAACTGAGGTAATGCATCTATACACAAAAGAATTGAAAATTTCTAGCAAACCTCTGGAAGCTTGGAACAAGGCAGGGAAGAGTTCTTCCCTCAATTGTCTCTTCCTAGACTTCAGAATTCAGGCAACTAGAACTATGAGGCAATAAATCTGGTGTGTCAGCCAGCCAGTCTATGGGACTTCGCCATGCAAACTCTAGTAAATTAGTAAGATTTTGTTTTCTTATTAAAGGAGGATTGGGGTATGACAAGGATAGGACTGAAGCTTTGGACTTGGGGCAGACTAGGTTTGCACCTCAGTTTTGATCCTGTTTCCCTACATCATCCATCCCTCCCTTCCTTCTGCCCTTCCTTCCTTCCTTTCTTCCTTCCTTTTCACTGAGCAAAATCATCCCTAGCACTTCTCTTAACTTTTTTTATTTGCAAGGAGAGAGAGAGAGAGAGAGAGAGAGAGAGAGAGAGAGAGAGAGAGAGAGAGGAGAGAATGGTTAGTCTAGCCTCTGCAAAGGAACTCCAGATGCATGCATCACTTTCTGCATCCAGCTTTACATAAGTCCTGGGGAATCAAACCCAGGTCATTAGGTTACCCTTCTGATCTGTCTCTCCAGCCCCTTTATTCTTTTGACTCAGGGTCTTGCTATGTGGTCCAGGCTGCTCTGTAACTTGTGATTCTCCTCCTAGACTAGCTGTCTAGTGCTGGGTTTACAGGCACGCTTTCAATCTCACAGAAGTATGTTTCTTTTCTATGGATTCCAGCTCCCTTGATGGCAGGGGCTTCATTTAACTACTTCAGGTGCTGAGAAGACTGTGTAGTTCCAAATATGGATGGAACTGAGTTATCACGTAGTTCATATGTACAAGAACATACAAGCAAAGTGGCAAAGTTAAGACCTACATCTGAGACATCATTAGTAAACACAAGTGACATATATAACTCATGTGGCTATAAAACATCTAGGTAAATAATAAGTAGAAAATGTCCCAACTGATGTCTTTGCCTCCTACTACCCATCAGGCACCACTCATTCTTAGTTCATCTCAGCTAGAAGAAAACACATGTCTTAGGAAGTTTCCCCATGGCTGTTCTAACACACATGGTGGCTGATAGATGCAATCACAGGCAGAGGGTGGGAGCTGCCTCCTATAAGAATGGCTAGCAGTCATTTTCTTTTCTGCTTTGCTATAAAAGCCAATTAACACATATTTTTCAACTGTGTTTTTCTGGGCCCAAATGTCTTCATCTGCAGAATGAAGATCCTGTCTCCTACCTTGCTTGCATTTCCCAGATCAGGAGCCGCCTCTCTCGTGCCCTCCTCGGCATACGGTGGTCGTTAAGAGCAGAGGCACTTTTATCATCCTGCTATATACAGAGAAGGTTTCTCCAAATACTCTTCTCTGCTGCTCCAGTTACTTGGAGAGGAACCTTTCTCACCCCCAGGGATGTGACTGCATTGCTGCAGCAATGAGTTGCAGGTAAACCCTGCAAGGTGGCTGTGGTGATTCAGGTAATATTGGCCACCAAGAAGAAAAAAAAACATTAAAGGCAAGAAATAAGGATTCAAATCCAGTTTCATAATTATATTTGCTGGTCATCTGATACATGATGATATTTCATCCCCTGAAATATGCCACATGTCACATCAATTTCTGAAGAAATTGTCCTCTAAATAATTTTGTCTGCCCTGTACGCTTATGGATTTTTTTTTTACCACAAGGCTATGTCAAATACGAGCACTTAATTCAGAGCAAACACTGTGTGCGTGTGTGTTTTTAAAGGCTTCTAAACCATATTAAATTTTCATTCATATAGGTACACAGAGACACATATTAAATAAACCCGCTACAAGAGTAACCCGTCTAGAAATGCAGCCAGAGACTTCCAAAGGGCCGAATTTATTACAAATTAATCAAATAGGTAAGATGGAGCGTAATGGATATTCTAGCCAATGTAAACTGAGAGAGAGAAAAAAAACAAAACAAAACAAAAAAACTCCACCAGCAGCAGCCAGTCAAGAGCCAAATGTTTCTGTTTTGATTTATTTAGCATTTCCAAGATGTTTCTTCTGTGGGGAACAATATGCAAGGCATTGGAAATTCAGAAGGCTCATCTTTTGTGTACCATAAAAATGTGCTGCTAACCTACAATACCCTTATAGAAATACAATTCAATAAGAAACTCAGTTGGGAAGATGTCTCAATAGAACAACATGAAAAAAATGGTCAATACAAGAATGATTTACTTTACTTTTACAAGGGATTTTGATGCTGTGGATAGAATTGCCTTTGGAAGTTATAAAATAAAACCCAGATAAACAGAGAGTCACATTCTTAATTCTTACACATCTCTAATGTGCCTTAAAAAAAAAAAAGCAGATCATGGCCTCAAATCATCACTTCTATCAGGCCTATCTCATGAACAGTGCTCCAGCACTCAGCCCTGGGGCAAAGATAAGTCCTCACCATTGTCACATTCCGAATGCAGACACACACATATTCACCGCATCAAGCTGAATGGGAATACAGTACTTTGTAGCAACTGAACTGACTCTCGCAGAATATCCTGAGATACTTATCAAGCTGTTAAAGGAGACATCAGTCTTTTGTCTGTATTGCCCTTGACACCTCCTCAAGGAAAGTATCTCGAAATTCTTTGTCTGGTGAAGAACCCTCAGACCTCTTAGGTCTAATGTAGGTTAAGTGGCCCGCAGATCTCCCCAGAATAGAGAGTGCCTTGAAGACATAGCCTAACTTACCAGAAACAAACACAATGAAAGCACAAATTCATAAGATCCTGTTTATTTGAAGAAAGCAGCCCTGAAAGGCAAAAGTGGTGACTAATGCTGGTTTTGTATAGGAAAAAGCTGGAATTCTAGCCCAAAATTTATCAGATACAACAATAACCTCTACAAACCCAACAAGGGTAAAATGTATAAAGGTAAATTACCACATTATCATCCAATTATCATTGCTTGTTTTGTCAAGGGTAAATGACTCTCCAGCAGTGCTCAGCATTTGTTTATTGATCAGCACAGACAGCACCCAGAGCTCCCAGCACCCCCCTCGTCCTGTCTCCCCTCCCTTCCACAGTTGCATTGGTACTGACCATTTCATTACACATTGCAAGCAAGGTATAACTCCTGCCCATTTCACAGGCTCACGAAGGAAATGGATAAATTATTACAGATTACTGGGTACTGCACAACAAATGTATTGCTTTTCTTCCTGGAAATATAGGGAAAGCACCATTCTCACAACTGAAATTTGACTCAATTCACAAACTCAAAACATTTATCACTCATTTCTTCTCTGCATTGCATTTTCTATGCCATCAGCTGACAGAACTTCACACAAATCTCCTGAGGATAAGCATTTCCTGTTTCACATTTGTCTTCCCACAAATAAATCACAGTAAACATAGTATTCTTATTTCATCACAGATTTTTATAAACAAGACAAACCTCTCTCAACAGATTAAACAGAACAACCAAGCTCAGACAGTGAAGAGACAAGCACAACATCCGAGATTAAGAGAGCACATTGCATCTCCAAGAGCTTTCCTGGCATCAACAATCCATAAGGGTCCCCTTATCCACAAATACAATGGAGCCTCCCTCCTAGGGGGCACCGAAATAGACAACCCAGAGAGACGCGTTCCTGTTCCTGAGGTCAGAGGGAATCAGCCTTTCTGTGGTGGTGGGAGCTCAGAGATCCAGCCCTGACTGGCTGGTTCTGAATTTGCAAGCTGAAGATGGTATCAGTCAGTTACCCTGGAAGTCCTTTGGTTTACCCATCAAGCTGCACTCATCCAACTAAAAGTCCAAGAGGAGATGCACAGGGCTTTGGAGAGTTCTGAATGGATATTGGCTCCTGTCTACAAAGTCTGGGGAAGCTAGCAGAATTAGGGATTACTTCTTGATGGGCAGGCAGGTGACACTGAGTACCCAGAGAGTCCATGAGCATGGCAGAAACCCATGAAAGGTAGGCAGCCGAGGGGAGCTGGGTACAGCAGAGAACAAAAAGAAAAAGAGCTCAGAGAGGCCCAGAGAGTTCTGAGGTGGCAGGCGGGGAAGTGTGGGTAGCAGACAGAAGAAGCAGATCAAAAGGCATGCTGGCACAAAGGAGAATAAAATCAAAGGCAGCTGAGACTGCTGCAAGCCCGCGAACCTGAGCTAAGAGAGTGGAGTGGACAGAGACCAATGCAGGGTACTGCTCAGTGTCACCTGTGCAAGGGACAGGCAGGAGGGCATCTGTGTTGTACTGGCTTGAAGAGCTCGGGATTTGGAATGTGATTTGTTCTACCATTATGCATTTACTGAACACCTATTGCATGCTAGGTGTTATGCTGCATGCTGGGAATGAAGAGATCAATGGAGAGTTAACGGCTTCTCTGTGTGACACACACTCACTATCAGGTGTGTGGTGGGGCCGGATAGTAAATATGTAAATATATAGTGGAAATGCAACACGGTACGGGTGCCATAAGACTTGAGCCCTAGAAGTCTCTGAAAATAATTTTGAAATGTCACCCCACCATGCTTGTGTAGATGGACTCCTGTTGAGTCCATATTCTAAGGGGGAAGGATGGCTGGGATGGAAGGATGCCCACATGAAAGTGGAATGCTAACAGGAGCAAAGAGGCTGTCCACAAACACCCCGTCAATTAATGGCTGAGTTGAATTCTGAAGAAGCTTTAAGAAGACTAAGCAAACTATGGAACAAGAAACAGCAAGCACTCATGGCAAACTTCCTCTCTCTGAAGCTCCCTCACGACTCCCTCAGGACACTGTCAAGAGCTAATGATCTAACTTCACATGGTGTGAAGTGTAAAAGCACTGTGCAAATTTAATATATATCATTATTATCTTTTAATAGCCTTTTCATGAACAGGAAGTGACCTTGAGAAAAATCCCTAAGGAATTTGCGCCTGTTTTCAAGAGATTGATGTTCTTTTCTTGAGGACAAGGAGGGAGGAACCCCTTGGAGACACAATGAAGATATGTCAAATGTAATTACCTGGTTTAGAAGGTGGCCAATGAGAGAAACATGAATGAGCTTGTGTTTGTTCTCCCCAAACCACTGGGGATTTGTATGAACACTGGAAGTCAACAACAAGAACCTAATCCAAAAATCCAGCAACAAAGTCAGCACTGTGTGTTATTTCCTTGCTTCCTTTATTATATTAAATATATCTGGATCTCTGTCTTTGTAGATGGAAAACTAAATCCATCTTAAGAGACCAAACTCTGGTGGGTATAGAAAGCAGATAGAGGAGTGTTGATAATGGAGAAATGTTTTCCTCATCCACTGACCATTTTACCTCTGTTAACCATACATTCTAAAATAGGGTAAGGCAAATATATGATTCTATAGAACTTTTGCATGAAAACTGTTCATAATTATCCTCCTGGTAACAACCACCATCACAAATTTTTACTGATGTTATAGAGAGTTCATTATGTGCTAAGATGCAGGCTAAGGGTTTCCCATGTAAGCGTATTAGACAAGCACAGTATCTCCAGGAGGTATTCAATGTCACCAGGCTCACCTTGAGGATGCAGAAGCCCAGGCTCAGTAAGAGTATCTGGCATACCCAAGGGTGTTCGGCTCTTTGCAGCAGAGCTGAGATCGGAACTAGATCATCTGACCGTGAAGCTCCTCTCTCTCTACTTACGTTTCCGCCCTACTGGAAAGAATTCAAGTAGCTATTACCTTGGCCACAACATGCAATTTCCACAGGGAGGATGGGAGGGAGATGGGAGACCTTTGATTCAGCGAGTGGTGGAGGAATAAAAACAGATCAAGCAAAGAGGTCTCTCTCCTTTATACATCCAGAAGGCTCCTCTGAAGCCCGCTTAGAAAGCAAAAATGAAGCATTTAACTGAAAGCATTTTTTTCTACTTTTGTCAATATCAAGCTCACTTTCTCTTTTTTTCAATGAATGCATGTGGCATGCATGCATGCGTGTCTGCGTGTTTGGGTATGGGAACCTGTGTGTGCATGTGCATATGCATGGATGTGGAAGCCAGAGGTCAATGCCGGCTATCTTTCTCAGTTGCCTTGCACCCCATTCTTTGAGACAAGGTCGCCCATTGAACCTAGAGTTCACCAATGAAACGAGACTAGCTCGACAGTGAGCTTCAGAGATCCCCTGTATCTGGCTCCCCAGTGCTGAAATTATAGGTGCACGTGACCATGCCTGACTTTTACGTGGGTGCTCGGGATGGGATCTGAACTCAGATTGTCATGCTTGGATGGAGAACAATATGGCTACTATGCCCCCCCCCCCCGCCCCTGGAGCTCACACTCTGATTGAAGTTTAGAGGAATGTTAATACATGAGCTCTGGAGATGACAGACTTGTGTTACATCATAGCTTCGCCACTGAGTGCTATGAGTAGTGATGTTAACTTCCGCTGTAGGCACTTGACTTTATAGCGTCCTCATCTGTAAAATGGGCTTGATAGATGCCCAGGTAGGATACAGAGAATACCCATACATACTCCCCTACATGTGTGTATGCATTTGATGCCCATTCAGATGTACTATTGTAACACCACTCTGATCCGTTTAATGCTGTCAACTGTCCTGAGGGGAAGAGAAAGGAATAAATTTTAACCAGGATATGGAGGATCTTATGTAATCTTCAATAATAGCCTGGGGGTATGAGGTGAGCACAGCAGGAGCCATTGTGGGGGTCTGTGATAAAACTTAACAATTGGCCTCATGAAACCAGAACTTAACTGAAAATGAAGAGATCCGATTCCTTGTCACTGATGAGCTACGTGATATCTGGAAAATTGTGATCTCTGAACCTGCTTCTTCTTTATGGAATATTACTGAAATAAGACTAAAGAGCAAGCGTCTTCTAACCTTAAACATCTATGCCTCTAGGATACCATGGAAAGGAATGTCAATTCTTGGACACTTCCTGTCAAGTACAGTATTTTTTACAGACGATGTAGGAGGCTGAATTGAGTCAACTAGAACTGTCACAATTTTAATTGGATTAAAAATGACTTTAATGGGTAATTTATCCAGGAGTTTGTAATAATCATATAATTAAATAATCACAGGTATGTCAATTCAATCTTAAAGGTGCTTATGACAGAGTGGCAAGTCTACAGAACAAGGTACAAGATCTTTTAATCATTTGATAGAGCAATATTTCATGATACAATTTCTTATTTCATGTTATAATTTCAGATTTAATTCATTAAATTTTGTGGAACTTTCATGCTGAGATTAGATAAATTATTGTTACCTCCTAGGAGAATTTGCCTCTAAATCAATTTACTTATGCCTTTTTAAGAGAAGAGTTTTCTCAGAGAGAGAGAGGAACTATCAGAATATTCACAGCATAGGATACATATCTGACCCAGTCTGATTGCGAAGCAGGTGCAACTGAGAGTCAGTCTGGGCACACTCTATCTACTTGAGAGGGAGAGAGGCTGAATGCAGGGACCAAGAGGTGAGGGACAAACAGTCCTGCCTACGTGCAGGTCCGTTGACAAGGCACTATTCCTCACAGCATAGGTTACCTCCACACACCTTGTTAATTCAGTTCTGAACACTTCCAGCGCACATGCAGACAAGAACGCAGACACGAACAAAACTGCACTGTAATCCCGTGTAAACCCAATGGGGATTAGCCAGAAACCACAAAACTCATTTCACTGGTGCCTCATCATCACTCAAACTGGCCCCCTGTGGATGTGAATTGGTGAGGATGAAGAATTCTTAAACTATGACTCTTGGGCCTGAGATGTATGCTTTTCATTGAGCCTCGACATTCAAGACTTCTCCTCCAAGTGGTTCTGACTACCTCACTCTTCCCCATCCTTCTTTCCTTCTCCATGAAGAAAATATACTCATTGTGCCTAATGAGATGACAGAGTGACTTTTTATAACCACGCCCAGAAAATGCATGGAATGAGGTATTTCTTTGTCAGACAACTAGGGAACAAACCCAAAAAGCCAAGAAGGAACTTTCAGCTGCTGTATTCAACCCTTCACTTTCAGGAACATAACCCGACTCTTTCAGAAGGCTGAGGGCTTTAGTGGATATAATAAGACAGACTAGGATGATAGAAAGACTCACTTTTCGATCCTGGTTTTACTACTTAGCTGTTTGAGCTTGGACAAGTCACTAGACATCCCTAAACTATAGTTCATCTGCAGCATGAGGACAGTAACAGAGCTAATAAGCATATATAATTATAGAAGTATCACCTGCTAAAGTGACAAGGTGGTTGTGACAATAAATTTAAAAAAACATACCAAGCACACTGTTTAGCACATAAGCACTTAGTAAGTAATAGCTTTTATTATTTTGCTTGTGTTAGTCTGACCACTTTTTCATATCTTATACCAGAACAAATTCATTAACAAGAATGAGTAGTTCTGCATATAGTGTGTACTATCATCTCATTAGATTCAAAAAAGTCCCATGTTTTATAACCTTGACTTGTGAATAATGGAATGAAAAATATTTCTCAATTTCATGTTAAGCCTGAGGTCAAGTATACTTATCTAGTTTAGACACTCTCTTGCTGGTGACCTCCAGCCTTTCTGCCGTGGTGAATGCGGTCTGATTTCTCCTTAACAAAGTTCCAACACCCTCCAAATTAAAAAAGAAAGTAATAACAGTTGCTACAGAGACTGGATTCCTCCTATTGAATTTAGGCTAAAACCAGGGTCAGGAGAATGTTAAACATACAAACACAAAGAGGTAACAAGCCTTCTTTGTAGAAGGGCTGATCTTGACATTTATGTTTAAAAGATTCCAGAAATAGAATTTTTTAAAAAAATATTTTATTTATTCATTTTCAAGGAGAGAGAGAGAGAGAGAGAGAGAGAGAGAGAGAGAGAGAGAGAGAGAGAGAGAGAGAGAGAGAGAGAGAGCGCATCAGGGCCACCGCCTTGTAGTTCTGGCTTATGTGGGTCCTGGGGAATTGAACCCAGGGCCTTAGGCACTGGCAGCAAGTGCCTTAACCGCTGAGCCATCTCTCCAGCCCCAGAAATAGAATTTAAAAATACTTTAAAACTCATTAAGCTGGATTTCCCCCTCTCATGTATATGAGCTCTGAATCAGTTGCACCTTAAGGATGGTTCCGTCTTTCTAATTCTTTAAGAATAATTGTGAATGTAGGTTCGTCCATATATATGGAAAGCACATTTTTTGATAAGCTAAAGAAGCTATGGAAAATGCAGGCATGTTTGTCTCTGACCCTGCCACAGAAGAAGCTAGAAGCTTGCCTACAGAGAAAGACACACTTAGCACACACAGACACACACAGAAATGCAAACCCCACATCAGAATGCTGCTAGAGTTCATAACTCAAATTTCCTTATCCTGTAGCTGCTCAGGGACCCCATTAACTTGTTTTCCACAGGTGCCATGAGGTTTGAACCATTTGTTATAACATTTGAGTCGTTTATAAGATATTTTGATCCAACAAATCTGGAAGTCGCTGTCTAAAGTAAAATACATGACTAATGCCAGTTTCTTCTTGTTTCAGATCAAAGCAGAAAACATTGTAGAGTCCTCAACTTTCCCTGGGAATTGTGCAGATTTCTTCACTCCGGGTATTGGCAGGAGAATAGCCCACATCAATGGGCCACGCTGACCTCATGGCTTGGAAGATATCTCCATGAATCTATGTAAAAATGGTTGTCTAACTCGTGGACACAATAAGCTGGAATCTAAGATTAAAAATCAATCAATCAAGTGCTCAAACCCAGAATACAAGTTAATATAGAAAAGAAGCCTGAGGAATTCCTTAACTATGTCGTCCATGCACTGGCCAGGTATTCCTCCCCAGTCACAGAGGAGTTAATGAAACAAGCTCCTACAAAGTAGAAGGCCTGTTTTCGATTAGTTACTGTTGGTCAGACCACACTGGCTGGCAACCAAAGCAGGGGACACACACACACACACACACACACACACACACACACACACACACACACACACAAACCAGCAATTCCCAAATAAAAAACAGACTCAGCAAGTGAGTTTTAACAAGACCTGCAGGTGATTCTGAGCCCTGCTAAAACTTGAGAAGCACTAATGTAGAATGAATGCTCTGAAAGCACATTTGTTTTTTAAAATATAAAACAAGTTGTCTAGCTGTGAAAGCATGCATTAGTTTCTTCATGGCCTCTTATGTTTAGAAGTTTCATTTATTTCCCCCTAGTATTTTGGACAGAGCTCATTGCCTACTGGTGAGCAGGACTCTTCATTTTAATCCAGCCTTTATCTTTATAAGGAGCTAGAGGCTTGTATGTATCTAACCACCAAAGAAAAAAAAGACACAATAATGCACCCAAGAATCATGCCAAAAATATCACTAAGTGCACAAGAGGTTTTTTTTTTTTTTTTTTTTTTTTTAGGTGTGTGGGGGTTATATGTCCTTTGGTTTTGTTCAGATATTTTGCCTTACCCTCATTGGTTAAATTGCAATTTCTCTAACACAGCTTGTAATTAAATTATCCAGGAAAACCTGCTGAAAGGGATGGGAAGGGAGGGAAATGAAAACAGGAAGTTGTATAATTTACAATATAAATGATTGCTGAGGTTTTAATCAAATCAAATAGTCATAAAAGAGCAGGTGATTGAATTACCAGGCGAGATAATGCATCGGCTCTGAAGACTGGAGCTCCTCTGTGAGGGCTGGTGAAGTCACACTGCGCCTTCTGGAGCTCCCAAAGGACACAGTGCTCTCTGGGGCTTGCTCCACTCAGGGGACCTGAGTACTATGCACAAAAATCATACAAAATAAAGGAACTCTGAGCAGAGCTTCACTAAACTATCCACTCAGCAGCAACATAACCAAACAACAGGAAACTTGCCCCTCAGTGCTACCCACCTAAAGAACTGCTTAGTAAGAGCCTCATATTCATTAACCCCTCTACACATGCCTATGTGGCCACTGAAAAACATAGGAATATATATATATATATATATATATATATATATATATATATATATATATATATATATATATATATACGCATGCTGGTAAAGAACACAGAAGCCATCACTAATTGCTTGCAAGGTCTCTTTTGCCTTAGCATGTTCTAAATACCTTGCTAGTACTCTAAGTTAGGACTCTAGCATTCTAAAGCCACCTGCCACGGACACACAGTTTTCCTAGTAAGCACAGGTTACACAGTCAACCTAAGAATTTATAATATGCACAGACTGGAAAATCTTCCAAAATGCAGAAACCCCAAAATCTTCTTTCCTTACTCGTGGCAATACATGACTAACTGTGATAGTTTGAAGAGATGTCCCCCAATAGAATTTATTATAATTGTGAATTGTCTCCAGTCTTCTGGCTGGAGGAAGTGTCACTTTGGCCTGGCCTTCTGGGGTCTGGCTCTGAGGTATTTCTAAATTGGATGCAAAATTCTAGGGATACATATGCAAAAGAGCAGCCAGAACCCAAATCTGGCAATCCTGTCGTTTTGTGAGTTACAGTGTGTGAGAGTGTGCTTGCTGGCTTTGGAGGTGCCTGGCCTCTGTCTCTCTGCTTGCCCTTTGCTTCATTTTTGGAACTTCCCCTGGATCTGTTATTTCAATAAATACTTTCCTCCCCCAAATTGTGCCTGGTTTAGAGATTCATCCCAGAGGTGTGTGGATGACTACGACACTAACACTTACCCATGTATTATTTTGAGAAAATGAGTTTGGTATGACAATGCTCGTAGTGATGGCCATGAGAGATTGTATGTCATTTCAAAGCTATTATTGATACCTAAGCAAAGCTAGTGTCGTCCCCCTTCCCCGACCCTGGGAACTAGAAATAATTTAATTTCTTGCTCTGGGGAGAAAAAGAGAACTTTTGGCCACTGAACTTTCCAGACAACCTCTGAATCATAGTGGCGATTTGAAAGTGGTGGTGAGAAATAGAAGCCTCAAATTCCTTTCCTGTGGTCCGTTTTTGATGGATGTGGAGGCCCCTAAAGGGTGGTGCAGACAAGGTTTAAGCAAACATGTTTTAGGGCAGAGCTTTTGAAAATTGAGTACTGCTGGCCCACCTGCTGTGCTTCATTTCAGAATCCACAGCCGTCATTAGCAGAGAACAAACTGCTTTTCCAACACCACACCGCACTGCCCTGCTCCAGCTCACGCTGGAAATTGCAAAACTCTCATGGAGGAGCATGTCTGGAGAGCTCTCTGTCAGATGTCTGCTGTGTATTATCCTGGGGCGCTGGGGGTGGGGAGGGAAGAGTGTGAGCACACATAGGTGCACGATATAAAAGCTTGAGATGGGACTCTATGCTCCTCGTTTTAAAATAAATCCAGAGGCCAACCCAAGACTCAGCACAACTCTTTTGGGTTGAATTTGGCTCAAGGTAGACTCTGATGACAAATGGTGACAGTCATAGATGGACAGAGTCTTTAAAACCTCATCTAAGGACTCAGAGTCACATGGATCTGGCAGAGGTCATGGCCTTGTGTCAAGGTTAAAGCAGATCTCTTGACATTAGGGTGATGATTTAAGACTCCGAAGACCAGTGATGTGGACTTATTGTTTCTTCATTCTGAGTAAATTGTGGGAGGCCAGGAGGAAGCCCACATCCCTTGCAGGTCTCCTCAATTAAGACTGGTCTATACTCACAACCACTCCAGCCTGAATGGCTGATCATGAACTCCCTCCTTCACACAGTTAAGCACTTAAATAAGCAGTTGTTCTGCATAGCAAGGAATAGAAGAACAAGTTGTGGAGGTGAGTGAGATGAAATCAGCAGCTAGGCTTTGATTCCATCTGCTACCAGCTGTCACATCAGGTCAAGTTTCTGAAGAGGTTTGGGTCCTTGGTTTTCTCATTTATAAGATGGAAGGAAGGAGAAAGGCAAGAGGCTCCGCTTTAAAATATGGTAGAATTACTTGCTAAAACTAAGTGGCACCAAACTACACTTTTCCGGAGGACAAACTAGCCATCACACTCTCAGTCAGTTAAATGATTGGCAGCAAGACCAGGAACCACTATCTATGACAGCAGCAGCTAAGGGCTTCTGCTGACCTGAGCCCATGAATGTCCAGTGATGACGTCAAAGCCTGCTTAGAGAAGAGAAATGGCTGCCGTCTGGATTCCCACCAGCACCCAGAACTCCGGACCCATTGAGGTGGGAAGATTCTCTCTTCTCTGTTGTGGCATAAGTCAGAGAAGCCCGGGAACTGGAGTGGGCCATGCAAAGACAGGTCTTCCCCCCTCTCACAGAGTTGGAAGAGGCTTTCACTGATCTCCCTCTCTGGTGTCCAGCAGCTTCTGCAGTTAGGGAGTCTCTCTAAGGAAGATGAAGGACCACAGCCACCATGCATTCTATGGTTCCTGTGTTTGTGCTGACTTTCTGGACAGAATTCGCCTAAGCATGCTTTGCAATTCTAGTGAAGGAGAAAGATGCTTTCTGGAGGATTTTAAATTTACATGGTCAGCTCTGGGGGGAATCCTGGCTTCACCTCTACTGCTGCTTGGTAACATATCTGAAAGTGATGACTTGTCACGAAATTATGAGAACAGATATGATTGTGTTCTGAATGAAGTAAGGAGCACTGTGTGTAGCTGGCTCCGTTGTAACTCTAGTCCTGCCCCGTCAGCTGAAAGGGTTTGCACTGCTTTTGCCATAACACAGGAAACAAGGGAACCCGGTGCAGGCTGCTCCTTCCTGGAGGGACAATGGTAATGCTATTTGCTATGGAGACGAGGAGATTGAATGAACCTTAGCAAACTTTCCCTGGCAGGCAGAGTGCTCTCATGGAAGAGTCTCCTGGCAGCGGCTTCAGTCTCTTAGAGTCTTGATGGAGGTGGGGTAATAGGAGAGAAAAGACTGCTTAGTTGCACAAAGTGACCCAGATCCCTCCATCAATCAATTATAGAGCAAGACCAGGGAAGGGGGAATGTGTGTGTGTGCACGGTGAACAAGAAAAGACCACATACATCAAAGCTCTCTGTCCGAAAAACAGAAACAGAAGAGCATGGTCACAGAAAAATTAGCTCTGTAGGAGTAAATCTTG
Organism: Zapus hudsonius; assembly: GCA_004024765.1. NCBI lineage: Eukaryota > Metazoa > Chordata > Mammalia > Rodentia > Dipodidae > Zapus > Zapus hudsonius. Next base: position 123,369 of record PVHP010000180.1, read on the forward strand.
ATACATGCTGGACAAAGAGATTTAGCAATAAATTCTTACACAGTAGTACTGAATCATTGGAACCTTGTGAAATTGGAAAGAAATTCCATGTTCCATGGTCAGAAACTAGTCTAGAATGGAAAAAAAAAAAACTAGCCCAAAACTGAATTAATTGAAACTCCATGTAAAGATGAAAATATAAGAGCTTCTATCTTTAATATTAAAAGAATGTCCCACCCATCCTTGGAAAGAACCAATATTTTAAATTCTTCAGATAATACATAGGAGGCAGGAAGACAAAACAACTAGAAAGGTTAAGCTGGGTTGTTTGTTTGTTTGTTTTTGCCACAAATGAACAGAATAAGATTCTCAATACTTGCTTTAATGACAGACAGGTTCTTTTAATTTCCACACAAGATGGCAGTCTAATGTATTTATTTCTAGTACTATGTGATTGTGAATAGATACCACTGGAATATAAAGGGAAACAAATACCAACAGTCCCTGACATTTTTCTTCTGCAAACATGAGTTGTATAATGATCTTTCATTCAAGGTCAGGGAACAAAACAAAGGTGGGAACTTCGATTCTAATGGAGGTAAAAAGTTCCTATCACCTAGGATTTTCACTGTATTTTTCCGGCCTTTGTATATATTAAGATGGGCAAATACTTACCACCATGTTACAATTGCCTACAGTATTTAGGACAGCAACTTGCTGTGCAGATGTGTAGCCTAGAAACAATAGATATACCGTATATACTGTAATATACTTACTAAGGCTACATAATCCAGGTTTCCAAAAATAGACCCCAATGATTGAACAATGCTGAAATCTCCAAATTGACCCATTTCTCAGAATGTATCCCCATTGTTGAGCAACATTTAACTGTATTCACTTCTGTATGGCAACCGTTGAAATCCAGTGTTTGTTTCTCAATTTGTGCTGACATCATAATGCACTAGAAATAGTCCTACATCTCTGGGACCCAACAACACTTGTTAAAAGTCCACAAGATGGACATCCTCGTCCATCTTAGTCTATGACACTTCGTGTGCTGGGAAACAATGGCTTTTTGTATAACTCCTTACAGAGAAATATGAACTTCTCTTCCAGTTTGAGTTTATTGTTGATGTTAAAAGTTAATAGCTAGATGCAAAATGATAAATGATGACTCAGGGATAGTGCACAGTTGAATAGGAATAACTCTTCAAAGCCAACGAGAAGGAAAATAAGAACTTGTGGGCAGGAAGTAAAGGAAACAGAGAACATACACTTGCTACTTCGAGCATGGGGAAGATGATGAGAGGTGGTCTTTCCGTTCAGTAGGTTACCTGGACCTTATGTTTCCCCCTGTGATATGTGCAATAGGAGAGACAATAAATACTCGTGCTCATCATACACATCAGATTACAGACTGAGTGAGGCGTGGCTTGTCTGCCATACACCAACAGCCATAAAGACAGGCTTTAGTCATTCATATAAATGCTGTAGGTCTATTTTGTTAGGTGAAGGATAGTTGGTATGAAGCAATGTCAGATTTTGATACTATAACCAGTATATTATGAAATTTTAGTGCAAAGTGTTCGATACCATAAAAGCAAATAAACGTAAAACAAAATCAACCATATACCTACGTGTGAAATCTAAAGAAGGAGGCGTCCTCCCTTCCATTCGCTTAGTATCTTTGATTTAAATATGTGCAGAGAGTCATGTATCTATATACCTTCATGCACAGACGTCTCCTGCTTCTGGACTTGACAGTCATTTATTCAACAAATGTTAACTGAGCACCTGCGATGCAGGTTCTGGGAGGGGGTAGAACGATGAACAGTAGAGTACAAAATTCTGTCCTTAAAAATCCTGTATCTGGTTAGAGACACAGATCATGCACAGATAAGTACAGATCTAGTATTTTGAGTGACAATAAGAAAATGGTGGAAAGTCAAAAAGGGCAAGGAGGGAGGCAGGGAGAGGCAGGGAAGCCGAATGGTTGGCTCTCTTTCTCTTGGAAGATGCCATTTCATCCATCAGAGGACTCAGGGAGGAAAGTGACATAACTATGGAATGGAAGATGCACTCTGGCAGAGGAAGGCAATGGAAAGGTCACATTCCAACAGTCAGCAAGCCACAAGAGGATGGAAAAAGAGAAGGTGGTAGGAAGTGAAGTCAGAGAGGCAGTGTGAGCAGAGAGGCCACAGAGGCCAATCAGGAGTGACCTTGAAGATCATGAGACCTCAGGTCAGCTGAGTGTAATTGTCTATGTGTGTTCAGCTGTATAACCTCGATATTCGGGGGACTTGAGAGAAATTCTCTAATTTGGATAAATTCTCTGTTTTCAATAAACAAATGACTAAGACACACACATCTCGCTGATTTGAGTATGGCTCAGTTGTTTTTAATTTGATTTTTAAGAAATTAATTTTTTTACACATACACCACCATTCCATTTTGGTGATAAGAGAGTGCAGATGGGCTCCTGGGGGATATGGAAATTAGTCTCTCTCGGTGCTGCTGAAAGACCTTTAATAACTCATGTTATTTCACCTCATGAGAATTGCTAGCAAGAGGGCTTTCTTCAAAACTTTCTTAGGAACTTGTCTGTAGGGTATCAGAACAAAAAAAATGCTGATATTGGAATTAAAATAAAACCTTGAGTTTTCTCTAGAGATTATATAACTTCACTAAGGGTAGAACCATTATGTGGGTAAATATCCACACCAACCCCCCCATTTGTCATTGCACTCCAGTTTTTGGACTTACTCACTATGAAACATCTGTTCTTGATGTTTTCCTGATGGGTGTGCTTCCTGCTGCTTGCAAACCCTTACCAAGAATACTAAGGGAGCCTCACCATCATACTTAAATAGCTTGTATCCCTTAGAGAATGTCCACAATTTTATTTAAATCCTTGAAAACAAATTCTTTATTAACATAATCATTGAATGTATTTGAGAGAGAAATAGAAATTATTGCTTGCCTTTTTCACACATCCTTTCCCTCACTTAAGGCATTTTCTCTCTCACTCTTTCTCTCTCTCTCTCTCTAATTCTTTTGTCTAATACCAAACTGTCCCTGTAGTTCTCAGCCTCCTTCCATGTCTGGACCACTGGGTGTGCCTCCCATGGGACCCCTTGGCATCCTGGTCCTTTGTCCTAGAATTGCCCAGTCACTTCTGCAAAGGCTACTCGGTCACTGTCTGATAAACACAACAACTGTTAACACAAGTACCTGCTTAGGTCATCATTTAAAAAACACAGCTCAGATTAGAGAACTGGTGAAAAATTATGAATTCATAAAAATACTCTCCTGAAGTTTAACAGTTTAAGTCTGCTGTGTGGAAGGGCTGGAACCCTTCAGAATGGCCAGACCATTTAAAATGCTACATAGAGACTGTCAGAGAATTTTCCTCCCATATACCAAGGAAGCTAAGTAAACCAGTTTGTTCTGCATGTGATTAGAAATATAAAAGTCTTGGGAATCACATTTCTTCGGGCTCATGCCAGCTTTTATTGTTGGTAGTTTTGTAAATGCATTACATATTCTATGGTATTTGTGAAGCCTTCAAAGTACATGCAATATAAAGACCTTCTGCCGAGCACAATAACAGACAACATAAGGGAAAAAAAAAAGACTTGGCAGTGTAAAGCCAGCTCACAGAAGATTTCCAGAAGGGCACCTGCTCATTCCACACCACACATAATTGGGTCCTCACTTAGGATCAAGCATAGAACCCAGGGTGCTCCTCCCCTTCCCCCCACCCCAGAAAGAAGATTTTGGCCTTGGGGCTAGTAAGATTTTCCATACTTTCTGAATTGAATATTTTGGGGGGAAAATAAAACTGCTGACATTCAATGTGATAGTAATTGGTGATAGTAATGGCAGTTAAGGATAGAGTTGAACTTTTGAAGATTGCAAGGATATCTAGATAATACAACCTGTGGATGTTTGTACATGGGACTAGATAGAAGTGTTTAGTTATCTTTTCCACCAACCCATTGTGAGCAGAGAAATTAGCCCTTTGCTACTGAGTAGATGAGTGTGTGTGTGTGTGTGTGTGTGTGTGTGTGTGTGTGTGTGTGTGTATGTGTAGCATAAATCCTTCTCCTGAAAGAAGAAAACCAAAAGTAAAGAAAAAGCATCAACATGGCCAAGATGAAAATGGTAAGTTGAAGTAATTTTCCTTCTTCATGTTTCTCTTCCATTTGAGTTTTCTGGCAAGGGTTATATTTTCCCATGTGTCAAGTCATATTTCTCATCTGGAATATACGGTTGTGTTTTTTCAAAATCACCTTTTCCAGGAAGCTCAATACACTATGAGTGAGGTTACAGGGCTCTGCCCATTGCTGCGGTAAGAAATCACCCAGCATGTGTTGTGGAAGCCCCGAGACAGTGCCTTATATAGTAAATGAACTAGAGCCATAGGCCAGAGATGCATCTCTTTCACCTCTTAAGGCTGGTTTATTTTCTTTATTTATACTGTATTGAGCAACAATCACTGCACAGTCTGCTCTTTGATACTTATCTCTAATCCAAGAACTGATTGAAGGCCTGAACATTATCACGATCATTAGCATAAATTCTTTTGCCAGCCAGGATTCCGCACTCCTGTTATTTCAGCACTCATGAAGCTGAGGCAGTAGGATTACAAATTTCAAAGCAGTCTGGGCTACAGAGCAAGACTATTTCAAAAAAGGCAAATGAAAACCAAAGTACTATTGTCTTTGTTTTTGGAGTTCTAGGTCATCACTAGTATGGAAATGCAAGCTGCTTAAATATGTTTCTAATATGGCACTATTCCACCCTGCCTACCCCAGGTATTATATTTATATGCTGTTATATGGCTCAGTCAGGACTTATCTCTGTAAAAAGAGAAAAGCCAACCCTTTGGCTTTTAAAATTAACATTGTTCTTGCCTTTATGGAAAGTTTACAAAAAGTCAATCTTTAGAGAGTTCAAAGCTTTGCTCAGGTCACAGAACATGAAGAAAACAGTGATGAAGACCACGCAACGGTATCACTGCTGAGTGTATAAGTGAGTTCAGAGTGTATTAGGCATGCTAGATCTTGGAGGTTTTCCATAATTCCTGGATGGAATATTCCTAATTCTATCAAGACTCAAACATGGTACCTGGGTTTGAAGTAGAAGCTGTTCTGATGGGGAAAGGTCACGGTCACCTGCCAAGAGAGAACTGAGCTGAGAAGTAAAGCAGGGGAAGGTCCTATCCCAGGCAGCCCACCGGCAGGTTTAAGGAAGGAAGCCTGCAGGTGGCAGGACCACAAAGGAAGCAGCAGAAGGTGCTGCAGAGAAGAGGACACACAAGTAGCAGGAATCATAAGAGAGGCACACAAGGACCAAATAGGGTGAATTTCTCTGGAAAGCAATGCCAGTCATTTTATTTGGCTGAGAGAAAACACCCACTGTACACTGTATGATGTTCCTCGTATGTGCAGTATGAGAAAGTGAGTCCCACAGAAGGTGATTTTAGAATGGTGATTACTAGAGGCTCAGGATGAAAGGAGAGGCGAGAGGAATGCAGAAGTTGATCGACACCTACTAATTTACAGGTAGGAATAAGATGTGCTGGTGTATAATTTCTGAGTAGGGTGACTATATAGAAAAGTATGATATCCTGTGTATTCATAAAAAGCTAGAAGAAAAGATGTGGAATGCTATTACTGTGAGAGCAGACCGAGGAAGTAGAGATGTCTAATCTGATTTCAACAGCACGTATGTAAATGGACCGAAACATCATGTGTTTGTACAAATATGTACAATTTTATATCAGTTAAAAATTACAACTATATTTAAAATTACAAAATCTAAGATAAAACTAAGACTTTTAACAAGAGAGAAAAGAAGTGAAATTGGGGAAGAAACCCACTCTACCAGAGACTAGAACAAGACTAGAATAGGAATTAAGCTTTGGGTAACAGCAATTAAGGAATTAGATGATTAAAAAGGCTGGGGGTGCAGCTCTGTGATAGAATAATTTCCTATTATGTGTAAAGCCCTGGATTCAAGCACTGCAAAAATAATTGAGAAATTTAGACTTCTTTATTTTTTTTCTCTTTTTTTAGACAAATTCTCATGACATGGCCCAGGTTGGCATCAAACTTGCAATAATCTTCCTGCCTCAGCCTCCTTGTGCTGGTATTCAGATGTACGGTACCGTACCAGACTCTAAGATTGAATGTCAGCCAGTGAACAGAAGGTAACGATCCTTCTACAGTGAGAGAAGATAAGGACCAAAATGGAGAAGAAAGCTATGCTAAAAATACGAAGAAAGATAGAAAGTGCACTTAAAGCTAAAGACATAGAGAAAAATCCCCCAAACTAATAAAAGTTCTTTGGTAGATTATCGCCAGTGATCAGTTATATCAGATTTAACGGACTTTTTGTCTAGTGTACCCATGATATCAGAATTAGTGCAAAGATCATTTCTAACACTTCTGTAGATTTTGGGACCTATACATAATATTTTATTTTCTTATATTATCCTCATGGCTTGAAATTAATATTTGGGTAGGGAGCAATTGGATGAATTGGATGAAATGATACTTCATCTCATTAGAAGGTTTGCGCACTTGGCCTTTTTGTGAATGTGATTCACTCTTTACTTTAACAAATAAATGTGCTCCAGAAAAGGTTCTCTGATACTGTTTTCTCTGTTGCAAATCACGAGACAGATTCAGCATGTAAGTGTCCGATGCAGAATTCAGTGTCCTGCACTTGGAGACTCAATGGCAGGCCAGGGACAGTACACTTTTTTTTCAGAATTACTGTGGGCCTTACCTGGGCTGAGGTTCAGAAATAACTGGGAATTATTAACACACTAGTCATAAACCTGAAACCTCCCCATAAGAGCTGTTTTCCCAGACTGAAGAAGCACATATGCCAGATGGGAGAGTAAAACCAAGCAAGAACCAGGAGCCAGTAAGGCGCTGTGCATAAAGTCTGCTGAGAGTTTAGCTGGAAAGATGCAGCGTGCATGTCATTTTTCTGTTATTGCTGTTGGAGAGTGGGTAGGATTAGTGGGGTGTATTATTATATAAAATACATTTTTAGGAAAGAGTAAAGCTTTAAGGAGAATAGTAGCCTTAGATTTTAAATTCATCGCCAAATACTACCGTTCTTCCTCAGACAATAAATGCCAAATATCCATTACCCAGGGACTAACCTTTCAGGTGGTCACTATACAGTGACCATCACTGCTGTCATTGCTAGTGGTCATCTACAGGCCTCCTCTGTGTTACCTCATGTTTAACAACATCAAGCAAAGCTGCCTAATATTAGATCCTAACAGCCAGGATGGACATAAAGGATCTGCTTACATCATTTCTATAACGAATTTATTTTAAGGAGATATAAAAGTACATTTCGATATGCCTTCTAAAAGCTAACAATAAATATTAGAATCACAAACATTTCTCTTGATGTAAATCAAAGTATCAATGTGTACCGAATGTATACTTTTATTACATTTTAAATATCAAGTATGTATTTTCAAGACTAGATATATTTTGAAAATATTTACTTGTTAAATTGCTCCCAAACAGCAAAAAACAGCCTCTTCTCGACCTGTCAAATAACCCGAGTCATTTTTATGGACTATTCTTTGGGTTGAGGGCTCAAGGGGGGCCTTTTAGCTCATCCAATGGTAGGCACGCATTTCCCTTTTCATGTTTACATTTCAACCCATTTTAGATTACAACTGAAACACGTTTGGATAAAATATGCTACCCCAAACAACACATGGATTTGCTTAAAAAAATTGGTCCACAACTATGGGTGAAACAAATGCTCATCAATGAATGATAAGAACCCTATCTCAGGAAGTTTGCATAGTGATTCCATGAATAAGGCTACATTTTCCTCTAATAACTTCTTTTATTCTAGTCCATATATGTGTGTGCACATGCATGTGCATACAGGTGTGCACACCAAGGCATGTGCGTGGAGGTCAGTTCTTGAGTTTGAGTCTGTACTTCTACCTTGTTTGAGGTAGGTTCTCTTCTTCTGTGCCTCTGCGCACACCAGGCTAGCTGGTTCTTACACTCCTGGGGATTTTCCTGTTTCTACCTCTCATCTTCCTATAGGCTCACTGCAATTACTGACACACATCCAGCTTTATGTGGGTTTAGGGGAACTGAACTCAGTTCCTTATGTTTGCTGGGCAAGTTCATTAGTTCCTGAGTCACCGCCCCAGCTGCAACTCATTTCTTGATGGGAAAAAAAAAACAACTTAGTCTCACACAAATTGTCTAGCACTGGTCATGTTGGGTCATGTGCTTAGTGCTTACAAATCCCAGGTGGCTCGCACGAGGCAGCCTTCAGGTGCTTTGGCTTTATTGACTGCATGTGGAAAGCCAGACTAAGGAAAGCTCTAGTCCCAACATCTTTTCAGAATAGACAAACTTACTTTGAAACCCATCCAGAGGGGAATTCATGTAACTTTGCTTTCAGAGGTATTCCAACGTCCTATAGAAAATGCCACAGCTTGCAACCCTTAAAAGCCTTTTCACATGGTTGAACCAGTGTGTTTTTTGGTAAAATGGTAATTGTAGATAAGCATACTCCCCCTGTCATCCTCCAACTCACTTCTCAGATCCCTTCCTTATGCTGAACTACACAAAATAATCCTGATTGAATATAAGTGCTTAATTCCATTCTTTGAGAATTGGTTGCTTCCACCTGATTCCCTAATCATGCTGTGTTAGTGTCTTGCACTGGGATTTGACATTCCCTTCTCCTTTTGTACCGTGCTGTGCCTCTCAGACATCTTCAGACTTCTTTTTGGCAGAAAAATTCAGTAAAGTGTTTTCTGTAATCTTTTTTTTTTAATAATGAGACCTAATTGTTGTTCATACTTGTACCATTCTTCATTAAAATCTTGCTCCCCCCAGGAAAAAAAATAGACTGTAAAAATAAACCTCTCTTATGGGTATGGATTCTTCCAGAGAAAAATCCCAACCGTGGTTCCTTGGATTTGATTGGTTATGCATGGCTCAGTGATTGTCAGGCACTGAGTTGTTAGGTGACATCCCCACAAATCCCTTCTGTTCCCATCCTGTGTATGCTACTGTGACCCTGAAGCTAAGTTTCATAAGAAATCCGCCACAGTGGGAAGAGAATATGGGAAATGCAATGAACCCTGGATTTTTTTATTTTCTTCTTTTCAGACCCCACAAGACAGGGGCAGGGCAGACACTGGAGTTGGGCAATGGAAGAAGAAACACAGAGCAGGCCTTCTCCCCTTTATGCCTCCCTGTGAGTAGGCTGCCTGCAATAAACCAATGGAAGAAACAAGAAACCAAGGGACATGAGAAAGCAACCCGCCACACAGCAGGAGTATCAGCTAGTTGAAGAGCAGCCTTCAAATATTCTTGCTAATATTGAAGAGACATGTGTCATCAATAGCTGACTTTCCAAAGGTCTCTATGGCACCTGGTTAAAACCCTGCCTCATGAGTAAACCAGATTTCAGCCAACTCAGAGGCACACTTAGACCAAAGGCAGGCTGACACAGCCCCGCATTGTGCCTGGGCTGGGCTCCTGCCATGTCTTCCAGTTGCTCTCAGACCACATGACCCTGCCACGAGGCTGCATCTTCAAGAATTGTGAAAAATAGGGCTCTACACTTATTTTATCTTCTTCCTTTTTCATTTTTTCTTTTAAAGGGTGATTAAAACTTGAACTACCCTCTAGCTTCTGAAAGGCATTCACAAAATGAAAGAAAGGCAGATCCTAACAGCTCTCAAACCCCGTTGTCTGTTCTTCCTGAGAGACTAGTCACAGAACTAAATTGAAAGGGTCCCAGTGATTTCCGAAGTCTCATCACACCCTGTCTGGCCTAGGAAGTTACATGTCTAAGACATATATTTTTTACTTGTTTGAGAGCTTTTCCTACAATATTAAGGACTTGTTCTTATTTTCTTCCCAACTCAGAATATCTCTCCGCAGAGACTGGGTTCCTGTGCAGTATGGTCTGACCCTTTCCCATTCCCAACCTCTTCAGGAATCCTCAGCATCGCCCTGGCTTCCCAGACTATCTCCAAGCTGGGAAGCAACTTGTTTTGAGACACTGTTGTGGTCAGCTTTCTAGTTGCTGCGCAGAAAGAACCCAAGCAAAAGCGGCTTATGGAGGAATGGGTTTATTTGGCTTACAGACTCGAGGGGAGACTCCATCCTGGCAGGGAAAACGATGGCATGAGCAGAGGGCTGGACATCACCTCCACCACAGCACTGCAAACAGCGGCAGGAAGGTGTGCCAAATACTGGCAAGGGGGAGCTGGCTTATAACCCCATAAGCCCGCCCCAACAACACAGCTCTAGTGAGGTGCTAATCCTGAATTGCCATCAGCTGAGGATCGATCTATCAGAACACATTCATTTGTTTGTGGGGGACACCTGGATCAAACCATGACAGACACCAAGACTCCAAATACAAGACCCAGGACAGAGCCCTCCTAGTCACTGAAACTCTGCGTTCCCAAGGGGTTATCTGCGGCAGGTGTGGCTTCAGAGACAAAACCAATACCAGCACAGATGGACAAAATGCCATCATGACCAGCAGGTGCTTTGTTATGCGGGCACCACACAAGGAAATACAAGGTCATTAAAGGAACTTGATTCAATGGTAGGTTAAGTTCATTTGGACGTGCTTGGTAAGCCCACGCCTGCTCTGAGCCTGTCCTCTGCTGGCTGTCTGCATGCAGAGAGAGAACATTCCATGGACACAATGTAATTTGAAGCCATTACAATGTATTGTATGTGGGACACTACTGTGTAGCTCTTAATAAGCAGAATTTTGCATAGTATGAATGCTAATCATTTTTACGATGATGCTATTCATATAATATGTAATACTTGCTAAACAAAATTATGAAACATAATTACTGCTCAGACACAGTTGCTGCTTTCAGTCCTCCAAAACCCAGTCATTTAAAATTGTGTTTTCTTTAAATAAATGGCAACAATCCCTGCTAAAGACTATGTGCCTAGATAATTTCCTTTTCAAAAAAAGGAGCCTTTTTATCTTTAGTGAGTGACAAAACATCCTTTATGAAAGGTTTATAACTCAGCCATTTAAATTCGCTTCAGGCTGAAATTTGGCAAGCAACTTCTCATCCTGGGAGCACAGTTTTTATTTTACTAAAATTTAGCAAAATTAGTTTGGCTGGTTTTTAGTCACAGGGAAGCAAAGGGCCTGGCTCCTCCCCCTATCTGCCACTAGATCACCGCAGAGTCTTAAATATATACCTCTTACTCCAGCCAAGGTGACACAGGACACCTGGGTGAACGTGTGTGCATGTGTCCTCATGTACACAACATGGGAGTGGACAAACACACGCTGGAAGACTGGCGAGAAGGTTCCCTTTCACTGTGCCTGTAATTGAGCTGAAGAGCAAATCTACAGTTTCAGAGTCACAGAGCAATGCCCTTGTGCTGCTCCCTAAGGAGCTGTGCACAGACAAGACAATTTCTTCCCTCTGGCAAGAGTATAAATTAGGAGGGTGAAAAAAAAAAAGAATGAAAAACTATAAGCGCAAACAGCACTTTACCGTAATACCTTCCACTGGCTTGCTGGAGATCCTTAAAGAGGCCTTCCCCATTTCATCAATTTTTGAGGGAGGGAAAGGAAGAAAATTCCCCAAGTACCACAAATATTGGCCTTGCATTTCACTTCACCACCAAAATGATGATGAGAAATTTCCTGGGAAGTGTAAACTGACTTGTCAAATGAAAGAAAAACAGAGCAGCTGATGATTTTTGAGCACAGAGCTTATGTGGCGAGAATGTGACTCTCATAATGGTAAAACTCCCTGCTCAGATCAACATACCTCGGGAGGTATTTTAACAACAGCAAACAAAATGCATATCCTGGGTGCTGAAATACCATAAATCAAGGTTAAGGGACAGTGGAGTTCTAACAAATATAGTGACAGGTTAAGATCAAGGGATGTCTTGACATTCTCCTCAAAAAGGTCAATCTAACTGGTCTGCAATGTAAAAATGAAGAGCCTGCCATCATTGCCATGGTGAAAGGTCAGACACCAGCCGATTGGTGATAGAATTATCAAATTAACCAATCGATGTGTGTGAGTAATAGATGTAGGCAATCCTCTGGGAGGGCCACAGGGCAAATGCCAGCTCATCAATAACACATCGCTGTGGACAGGAAGCTCCTTGCTTCAATCCATGTCCCTTCCATTACCAAGAGGAGCCAAACCATGTCCAATGAAGATCTGATTTGCATATTACATTCTAAAAGGGATGAAAGGCCACTGCTTTAAATATTAGTCCTTCACTGAAATCTACAAGTCTGTGCAGAGTAATTACCATCCTCTGAAGAACAGAGAGCAAGCCACTCTCCTCTTTGCATGAGAGAAACACTCATGTCCCCTAAGTAAATGAAAAGAAGAATCTGCTCAGCCTGCTCTTAGCAGCTTTGGCCCAGACGCCACTGGTGAATGTACAGTATCTGGGACAGTTACAAGTAGGAGAATTACATGCCTGATTGTGTGACAAGTTCCACACTACTTAAAAAAAATTATTTTAAAGATGCACCTATTATCACAAGGACACTAAAATCTTTCAGAGGTATTATCACAGTGGGGGTGTTAACAGTTCTCACTGCTAATTAGGGATTTACTCTCCATCGATATGTGAGCGTAAGTCCTATTAATGTTAATGGGGTTACACGTCTGTATTGAAGGCAGCATAGATTCCCTAAGTGGGTGTGATTATCACCCTGCTTGTGAATATCTCTCAGTGTTTGCATAGCACTTTGATTATAGGAATTTCTTGACATAAACCCAAGAAAAACTCAAATTTTGGCATAGTTGACTCAGTCCCAGTAGTTTTAGCAAAAATGTACAAATAGCATTCATAATCTCTGAAAATCTGAATGGAAAGAATTAGTTGACCACATGTATGTTTGCTGTATGACCATATGGTTAGATATATGTACATTTCAGCAGAGATATCCTCCCCCCCAAAAAAATACACAAAAAGGATACTAGGTAATGCTGATGCCTTTGTCTCACAAATTAATATGCTTGGCCATTCACTCCCTCCCACAAGCAATGCTTAAGGGCTTAAGAAGAAAGTGTTATAGTGAAGAATAGCATATGACTGCTTTTCCTAATAACACTTTCATTATGCTTGCCCTCTGAAGGTAAGCCACAATAACTCAGGACACATTAGATTTGAATGTGAACTTGAACTCAGGACATTGGATTTGAAGGTCCAAGACTGGTGACTTGGACACTTAAGCTGTGCTGTCTAATTTGGTAGCCACTGCTCGAATTCAGCTATTTTAAGTATTTTTAACATTAAGAAAAATAAATCCAGTTCTTAGGTTGCACCTGCCACCATGCACAGGTGGCTAGTGCCTGCCATTGGAGACCCCATGGGAGAATGCTTCTTCTGCCACAGGGCCACAGGAAGTGACTCTGGACAGCACCACCTGGAGTCCCACAGTCCTGAGCCCTGTAAGATCAGGGTGGTCTATTCAGAGGTCTCAAAGCCTGGGTCTACACTGTGGCTCTTTCAACCTTCGTTCAATACTGACTCAGCTACTTCTCTTTTCCAGATCCTTCCCTAGGCACTGAGAAACAACACAAAGAAGTTTCAGTGTTTATCTTCACAGTCAACACAGCAAAAGGAATGGCTTTGGAAACATCGCAGGTA
>PVHP010000180.1:137141-185878 GCA_004024765.1 Zapus hudsonius
GATGTGGGACAGAAAACAAGGCACTATCACTGGGGTTCAGGTGGTAATTTCAAATGGAATAAAAATGCTTTGCAATTTTCTCTCTCAAGTGTCATAAGGTAATTATTTAGTGATATACAACAGAAAAGCTATGAAGCATTGATTAGGTAAATAATGGGTTTGAAATTTATAGGTACCAGGTCTCCCTATTTAATATAAGATTGTTTACCTGTCCCTGAAACAAATGTATACAGAATAAGGCACTGTCTTCAGCGAGGCTCAGACACAAAATCTATAACCTCTTAGTACTCTAACTTTGCCCTGCACAAAGACAACTTTTTCCTCCCTGAAAACATAGCTCACTTCATGAATACAGTAAAGCAAAGCCAAAAAGCAATGATATGGCTCACAAGATTTTCCGTGAAAACAATGCATTTCTAATTAAAACCCTTCCACTGCAACCTTTGGCCACAACATTCCTCAAGCCTTCCAAGAATTCTAGATTTGAGTAGATGAAAAATCAATAAAAAGCAGATCAACAAAGCCGAGGTATTGAATTGGACCTACATGTTCTGTTTGAATGTCTGGCTCATAAAACAGTATTTCAAAACAAGCATGTACCACTCAGCGGGAAACTCGACAATCTAATCATCTCCCCCTTTTCTGAGGCCAGCCAATTTGTAATGTGTTCTGGAGGTTACTCAGCGGCCCACATTCATATCTTCCAAAGTATGCTGCAAGATCTCATGTTTCAACTAAAAGAAGAAACTAATAAGGAATCATAAAAGATTTTATGAATATACAATTTAAGGAATAGCCAGCATATTTTAAGTGTTAAGATGTTTGTATCCTTTCAAAGACGCTACATTCTGCTAGCCTGGCTTTTGCTGATGTATTTCTTTTCTCCATTGTGGGAATGAATGATTTTTATTGAATAACTTCGTTGCTTTTTAAAAATAAAATATATAACATTTTCTGTGTCAAAAAAAGCCTCTGCTTTCAACAAAACCAATCTCAGCCACAGGATTCCATCAAAATCCCTTCGGATACAGGCAAACTCCTCTATTTAGTGCTATAGTTTATTGTCTGCCATGTGCTACTATGAAGTTTGATGCCATGGAAACAAAAGCCCTAAAAGAGTCAACCACAAAGAAAAGACGTTATAAGGATTATTTATGCTGTTGTCAATTGACATGCAAGTTCACTAAAATGAAATGAATAAAATCTCAATGTAGATCAGATATGTGTAACAGAGACACAAAATGAAGCCGGCTTTGTCACTAAATATTATAGAAGTGTTCAGGTTAGCAGGTTAAGGGATTATTACCACAGCAATTGGACAGGACGGTACCATTTGTAGCTTGCCTGCTTTGGAATGTAAGCATCTTTCAAAAGAAACCCAGCAATGCCCATGTTCACACTTCCTGTACGTGCTGGTGTTTGACACCACATGGAACACGCTCCTTCTACACACAGAGTACCACTGAAGCACACTTTTCCAATTCTGTCGGCTCTGTGCACGTCTACACTGTGCTGGGGGGGATACTCTTAACTTGGCTTTTCAGCCCAGGGAGATGTCCAGCTTATAGACATAAAAGAGAATTTAAAAATTCCCATCTGTAAGATAAAATTTCCATTTAATAAAATCCCCAAATATCTTCCAAAAGTTCTAGTAATATGATGAATACACTGGGATGATTTTTTTTCAGGTTTCAATATTTAACTTTTTGCTTTCAACTCCAACATAAAATTTGTAATATATGGTTGGAACAGGGTATATTTTTGTAACACATGCCTACATTGCATCAGGATCAAATTAGGGTATTTGTTCATTTCTTTTTGATGAGAACATGCCAGATCCTCTAGTTTTGTTGAGATATACAAATAGAAAATATTTTAAAAATATTCCAGCAGAAGAAATATCCTTGTCCTAATATATGTGCTTATTCTGAGTTTCCTAGGACCCCAGAGATCAATTTGGGGGAATTTCCTAGAAACCAATCTCCTTTTTAGACTAGGCCAAAGGCACTCAAACAGCTTCTAGAGATTTGAGTCTGTATGGGATTGAAGTGAGGCTGAGGAGGAGAGGAGAGAATAGAATAGAACGAGAATGAATTTGTACATCTATCACATGAGTGAAGGTTTTCAACAAATGAAAATCAAATAATATTTCAAATGGCCAAACAATGCTTTGGAACTGCCAAGTTCAGAATCTATCCAATGATACACAAACAGGATTTCAAGTGAAAAGACAGGAAGTCTGCTGGTCATCCTGTGCTGATTTTTCCTCCTGAGGAAATGGGCTCATCCTCACACTCCCACCCAGACTCCAGGTTCTCCCAGACCACAAAAGCCCAGTCCTGAGGTATTCTCTGTATAAGTTACTTTCTCATTGCTGGGACAAAAATACCTTACTAGAAGCAACTCAATGAAGGAAAGGGTTTATTTTCAGCTTACAGTTTCCAGGAGAATCCATATGGTGGAGAAAGCATGGAAGGAGTAGGAAGCCAGAAACACATCATCACATCAGCAGAGAAGAAGCAGAGAAACAAATGCAAGCGAGGCTGGGCTGTTATACTTCAAGGCCTGCCCCCGATAGCTCAATTCCTCCAGCAAGCCTCTACCTCCTAAAGGTTCCACCACTTTCCTAAACAGTCTCAACAACTAGAGATTAGGTATTCAAAAATGTGCATGTATGGGGAACATTTTACATTTGAACCCCAACATTCTGCCCCTGGTCCCCTAGGAGTCATGGCCATGTCATGATGTAAAATGCATGGGCTCTTCTCTCCTTGCTAAATGCTCTCCAGACTTAAAGAGCCTCCCATAAATGTGTGTTTCCACACCAGACTGCATCTCTGACCTCCAGCTTCAAACACCTGACATCCCTACTTAGATGTTTCTAGGCATTTTCAGCTTGCTATATCTCGAATAGACATTTTCACAGTAGAGAGTATTTTATAGGAATGTCACATCAAATTTAAGCTGGAAGTATAAATCTCAGTTCTTATGTATCCCCTTCTTCTATCTTCCAAGATTATCTACATTTCCTACTGGAAAAGTACGTTTGTTACAACTGATGAACCTATACTGAGCATCATTATGCCCAGGATTCACAGGCTACATCTTCATACTTGGTATTGTTCCTACCAGTATATACACGTATCTACCACTAAGTATCACAGATAGATTTTCCTGTCCTAAAAATCTCTGCCATACTCCTATTCATCCCCTAACAATTACTGATTTTTTGTTTGTTTGTTTTTTGAGGTAGGGTCTCACTCTAGCCCAGGCTGACCTGGAATTCACTATGTAGTCTCAGGGTGGCCTTGAACTCATGGTGATCCTCCTACCTCTGCCTCCCAAGTGCTGGGATTAAAGGTGTGCACCACCACGCCCTGCAAATCACTGATCTTTTTGTTCTCTCTATAGCTTTTCATATTTTCACCGAGCTAAAATCATTCATTAATAGCACCAACTTTTAAAAATTCTGTCTTTTACTTAGCATTATGCACTTAAGTTTCTTCCTTATGTTTTCATGGCTAGGTAGTTCATGACTTTTTGAGTACTGAATAATATTCCATTGTCTACATGTAGTAGAGTTGATCCATGCTCAAGGACATCACGATTGCTTTCATGTTTTGGTAATTATGAATAAAATGGTTGTAAACATCTGTATGCAGGTTTATATATAGATAGACATAGTAAGTTTTCAACTCCTTTGGGTGAATATCATGTTGACCAGAGAATACGTGGTTATGGTTGCCTTTCAAAATGGCTGTTCAATGGCCCTTTTGAGGCCATCCTGCAAGCTGCCCTCTTTCTTGTCTTCTCCCATGCAGGGAATGCATTCACCTTTCCCCCAATAATTCCACACAGGAGCTAGCTTCAACCTGCTTTCCCTTGTATGCTTCAGTGAGAAAACAACCAATAACATGGGTTGATTCTACTTTAACTTGGATCTTGAATCATTTCACCTGTGACACTTCCCTACCTTAGACCAGCTTACCATCTCCTCTTTTTATTTTATTAATTCATTTTCAAGCAGAGAGAGAGAGAGCGAGAGCGAGAGCGAGAGCGAGAGAGAGAGAGAGAGAGAGAGAGAGAGTGCACCAGGGCCACCACCTTGTGTGTCTGGCTTATGTGGGAATTGAACCCAGAGCCTTAGGCACTGGAGGCAAGTGCCTTAACTGCTGAGCCATCTCTCCAGCCCACCATCTCCTCTCTTTAGATACTGTGTGTGGTGGGGGTTGTGGGGGGGTAGAGAGGGGTGGGCAACTGTTCTCTTTTTCTGCTTACTTCTCCTCCTCACTCCGAAAACACGTTATTTTTATAGCCAAAAGTAATCTAAAAGGTTGACATTACTTTGTTTAAAAAATACTTTCAAGATTTTCCATCACACATAAAGTTCAAAGACTCGCCAGCCCTGTAAGTGCCTTTGTGACCTGCTTCTTTCTCCAAAGGAATATCATGCTACCTTACTGCTTGGTCACTAAATTAGAGTTCTATTTAATTCCCTCAGTCTCCCCAAACCCCAAGCCTGTCTTCACCCTTACACTGTTATTGATGCTGTTTTATCTCTTGTAATTCAGTTTCCTCACCCCATGCCTTCTTATTCCCTTAGGGGCTGTATGTAACTGCCATTTTCCTAGAGAAGTGAGACCATCTTCTCAAAAGACCTTGCTGCTGTTCCAGACCTTTATCACCGCCACAGATCTGACATAGAGTTGAGTGTGCAGCATGTATGCACGTGTGCCCAAGTGCTAGCTGGGTCTCTTACACTCCAAGCTCAGTCAGGGTAGAGAAAGTATGTACTGCTTATCACTGAGTCTCCAGCTGTTTTGCCTAGTGTTCAGCAGAAGCCTATATGACACAGTCCCTGCTTGCCTGACAGATGGAAGAAAGAACAAATGTATATCATTTCCACTCAGTGAGTGAGCACCCTTGTTCTCATAAACACAGACATAATTCTAGTCCTACGCACCTTCCCAGAGATCTTGGTAAATCTAATAGAAAAGCCAGGTGCAGTGTTGCACACCTGTAACCTCCGCGTTTCAGAGGGTGAAATGGGAGTGTCACAAGTTCAAGGTCAGTCAGGGCTACATAGAAAAAAGAAAAGAAAAAAAAGAGACAAAACCAAACAAAAATGCATTTTGGAATAATTAGTGAGATTAGTGATCCTTTCTTTTACAACTAGCCCCAGACACTCTTTCATGTCTACTGATAAACATCTGAGTTAATCCTCTTGAATTAGGGAAAGTAACCTGAAATGATGACCTGTATTAGTATTTTATTGGCTTTAATCCATTTTCTCTTACATAGCTTACACGTTGATTCCCTTCCCCATTCTAGACAACCAATTTTGGTGTTGTCCTGGGGATGGAACTATGTCTCCAGCCCAACAACCACCATGCCGACACTGGTGACTTATGAAATGACAATGACAGCAATAGGACTATGTGCCTTGTCTTTCTTACTGTCTTGGCTGTGCCTGCGTCCCCTGACACTCCCACTTTTCCACGCCTGCGCCTTCCTGATTCTATACTGCAGCCCCTCCATCTCTAGAAGATCTCTGAGATCTCTGCATCACCCTGCACCGCTCCCTCCTAGAGTTGATTGGCTCCTTCTCCTGCTTCCTCTACAGCCTCATCACCTCATTGGCTATCTCAGCACCCTCCCACATACACTCATGCCTGGTCCCCTAGGTCTAGCTCGAACATGGTTCTAGGCCTGCCTCACATTTCATGAGACCTTAGTGGACACATGTTCCTGTAGCTCCTGTTGGTTCACCAAACAGTGCCCATACAGAAGCTCACCACGTGACCCTCCCAATCAGGCCTTCCTGTTGACTTTCCCATCTGGTCAATGGTAACACAGTTCCCCCAAATATGCTCACTTGAGGCCATCCCATCAGGTTCTCATGTCCTTCTTAGTCTTTACTGGTCTTGGCTAAGTGCCTGATGACTTCCACCTGCTCCTTTCCATTCTGTCTCTCCACTGTTCCAGGGAAGAGCAGCAGGCTCCCAAAGGGGACACAGAGTTACTCCTCTGATCCAAGAAAGCAACAAGGAGATGAAAGGCATGACCAGTATGTCTATGAATACAATTTTACTTTTATTGCTCACAAGTCTGAGACAGCAGTTGTCAAGATTGGTGTGCATGCCCGTGTGTGTGTGTGTGTGTGTGTGTGTGTGTGTGTGTGTGTTTGCACTCTTGTGTGTGTGCCTGTGTGTGTGCACGTGTGTGTGCGCTAGTGAAAGGTAGGCTAAACTGCAAGTGATTAAAGAGAAAATGAACTAAAGCAAGCAGAAGTGCCAAGAGCAGATCCAAGTCCCAGCATGTATGTATCACATCAGTCCTGAGAAACCTTATTGCCTTGGTCACATTTCCCAGGAGAGCGTACTGCACCCTGCAGGGTCACAATCAGTCTCATCGCCCTTACTTCTTCCTCAATACAGAAGCTCAGACTTCACTCAAAAGGAACTTTCTCACTGGTATTTCTTTGTTAGCACACCTTCCCTTGCTCATTCACCTGGAATCCCTACCCAGTCTTTATGGTTACCCAGGGGAATGTGATATTTCTTCAATATTTAATTATTTAATTAAATTATTTGCAAGGAGAGAGAGACAATGAGAGGGAGGAAATGGGTGTGACAGGGTCTCTAGCCACTGCAAATGAACTCCAGATGCATGTACCACTTTGTGCATTTGGCTTTATGTGGGTAATGGGGATTAAACCCAGGCTGTCAGGCATTGCTAGCAGGTACTTTTAGCTTCTGAGTCATCTCTCCAGCCCAAATGTGACCTCTTTTAGCAACCTCAACTAGATGTGTGTCCTCTCTTGTTTGATACATGTGATAGCTAGGTTTTGTTGTCAACTTGATCTCTTAATTACCTTGGGTGGGTCTCTGAGGATGTTTATAGGAAGGCAGCCTCTCAGCAAGGGGCAGGATGTAAAGAAGCTCAGAGAAGCTAGAAATAAATATCCTTTCCCATGTGGGCAGTGCAAGAAGGAAATTCCAGAGACTCAGGAAGCCATTAAGACTGGGGAAGGGTTGCAGGACCCCACCCTAAGGCTATATAAAGGGGAAGAAATGCTCTCCTTGCCCCTCCTGCCTGTTTGCTATTGTATGTATGGTGTTGGTGATGGGTTTCCCTCTCTGCTTGGACCTGTGAAAGGGGAGCAGCCTCTTTTGCATTCTGGAACTTCCCCTGTATCTATAGCTATAAATAAATCCTTTTCTCCCAAAAACTCTGCCTGGTTTGAAGATTCATCCCAGCAGTGTGTGGCTGACTTTGACAATACACTTTGATTAGCCTTTTCTTAAAGCATTTTCCTTCCTCTTTTATTTTTATTTTTAAAAATTTTTCCTAGTCAACCTCTAACTCATTTTAATAATCCTTGTATTATGGTGCCTTATCTATAGCGAATGTTTAATAAAGATGTGTTTAATTAAATTAATTATTAATTCATTTAGTAAGCACATGCATATAGATGTGAGAACAATGATACTACAAGAGGACTTGCCAGTCCCAGCTATCATTGGAGACACAAGGAAAGCTGGAAAAGCAATATCAACAGCTACATAATTATGGAACATACCACTTGCCAATAATAGTATGAAAAGCAAGGTAGAAAGAGGGTGATGGAGCATTCCCTTGTTTGGGGACCTGTAATGATGTGACTTTCAGACAGAGACCTACAGAAGACGGTAAGTTGAGAGCTAGATATGCAGTGTTCCGGGGTCGAGGAGGTAAAGACAGCAACTATGAAGGCAGAGCCAAGAGTTTGCCTGACAGTCTGAAGAGCCAGCGTGAGTTTGTGAAAATACCGTCAGAGTAGCTGAGAAACCCAGATCAGTCAGACTCTAAAACATGAAAGACAAATAGGACTTCATCTAGTATTATTACTCCATAATTAACTCAGGAAAACTGTTTGCAGCCAAAGATATTTTAAAATAACACTTTTTTTGTAGCACAGCAAAAACAAGTGCATGATCATGTTCCCATCTTCAGGTGTTTTTTTAACTTTAAATCTTCACTTTTATATGAAATTTAAAATAATAAATTACTTAACACTCATATTTTACATAAAAGGCTGCTTTCTTAGATACTGGATATAAAATATTTGTTCCTTAATTATGGGGCAAGCTGTTTTCTAAATGAAGAGGCAACTTTAAAAGAAAGTGTAATTCAATAATAAGATATCACAGAGGAAATTCTCGGTGTACTCATAGTTTAAATCTTTTTAAAAATGACTATAATTTGCTCTAGCAAATGATATATAAATATTTCCCTCTAGCCAATTGTAAATCTCATTTCTAATCTCCCAGTTCCTGTAATCAAGTCCTCAGTAGTTTAAATAAAGCCTCCATTTGGGATTAAACTGCTATTGATATACACACTTATTTCTGATTTTATGTGATATATGGATGAGTATGTCTGAAATGCTTATCAAATAATCATAATTAAAATGTATAATTTCAGAAAGATGATCCACTAATTTTAACGATGATGCCTGAGCCTAGTTGAGGAGTGAAGAAATATGACACAAAAAGTGAGCAATTACCTTATGAAACAATATCTTCACAAATCAAGAAAAAAATATGCACCTTTTGGAGAAAAAAATGTTCTTTAGTTTCCCTCTGAATTCTGGGAAAACTCTGCTGTTAGTAATAAATGGAACCTTCTTGTCTTTTCTCAGATGTAAGAAATTTTTCAATGTGTACCAATTATTTTAGACTCCTCCTAGGCAATATAGGAGAGAGTTTGACTTTTCTTCACCTCTTCAAATTTAACCACTGGAATAAACACCTCCAAACAGATTCATCCAAGAGCATAAACAAACCAAGCATGAAGGCTCCCAATAGGAGGCCAAGGCAGCTCGAAAATTGCTGAACAGGAGCGGGAAAGTGATATTCTTTGTCTCTATTCTTTTTAGTGAAATGTCTACTGACTTTGGTCAGGATTGATGAGGTAACTAATATCTGGAAAGTTTAAAGGTCAAGAGAGGAAAGAATTATACTGTAGGAGTGGGAGAGTCCAGGACCCTTCTGGGGAGGGGCCTTGACTTTCAAGACATCAGCTGGGCTCCATGGCAGGCTGGGATGCAGGCACTGATGTGCTAGGGTGCTGGGGTGCTGGGGTGTTGGGATGCTGGGGTCTAGGATGCCGGGGTGTTGGGATGCTGGGGTCTGGGATGCTGGGGTGTTCTCTGGATGAGTGGGACTCCTTGGTTTCAGGATCCAGTTAAGCAGGTCCATGTAGGAGATGGTTATTTTCTCTTCCTATTACAGCATAGGAATTGCATCTCTGAGAAGTTCAGTAAGTCAGAACGAGTGGTTCAGAGATGCTTCCAGTAAAATCAGTGGTTTCACTAGTTGACTAAATTCTGACAGCTTTTAAGGCAATTTTGTAAGGGTCTGTTTTCAGTCTTAGTGGTAGCTGAAAAAGGAAGGCATGTTTTGGGTTGAGATTAGCAGAAGAACCAAGGGACAACTGAGAAGCCAGCATAGTTTTAAGGCAGGACTTTGGTAACTAGATGCTGGTTTTCACAATGAGCACACAACAGACTATTTCTCTTACTCTCCATGACTTGTGTCTGCATGAATACAATAGCCAGCCCAAATATATCTTTGTAAGAAATATAAAAAAAATAGATTCACATCCCTTCCTGAAGCAAAGGACATTTACACTAGCAGAATACCTCACAATTTGTCCCACTGTGCAGTGGTTAATGAATGAGGTTGTTGTACACATCCATGTACCTTCCCTACATTCTTCAAGAGGCCCATTCTGCTACTCTGACTCCTAGGAAGTGACGCTCTTGTCCATGACACAGCCTAAATGTCCATACGTGGTACTCCTCCTTGGGGTAGGGAATAAAGGAAAATTCAATGACACTTTATGAATATGGATACATTTTAACACAGGGAGAGAAAAGACCATAGAGATCATATGAAAAGTTCCAATTTAAAAATAAACGGTCTCTATTGACATTTTATAAGATTCTAATTGCTATGAGACAAAATGTACTTGGAAAATGGAGCATTTTCAGTGTTCCGATGTCCTGTGTCTTAAATTTTGTTGACTAGGATAAAAGCTTTACTTCTAAGTGCTCACATAAATCATGAGAAATCACTCGATGTGACGAAGGCGGGCAGGGCCACCACTCATGCAGGGCTCTGAATTTTGCTGAGAGTGTGTAGATCCAGAGTTTTCAGAAGTTACTTCAGGCCGTGAATATTGGTGGCTCTGCTTGTGATGGGAAGGGTTCCGAGCAATCTTCCCGGTGATTACTCAAGTGCAGAGCATAAATTATTACCCCAGGCAAGCGCCGACTTAAATGAAGTAGTTTTCAGAAAGGAGAATGTGATTAAACTATGCATTTCATTCAAAACACCTCCTGTTTCCCCAATCTTCAGAGAGATGAAGTCTTAGTGATAATTTGGGAAGCTGTGGAATTGTACACAAAGATGAGAAGTAGAACGTGAGGAATCCATAAGAGATTCTTATCACAGAATCCCAAGTTCAACTGATCCGGAGCAAGTGGGCTGGGATGAGTGTTTGCCTTTCATTACTTAGCCTGTGTTTATACCTGTTTTCCTCACTCAGGAGACTGTTGACTAACTGGGCAAGTGAATCAGTTCTGTCTGCCAAAAAGCAGACCAAATGATTCTTCCTCTTTCCCAGAGATGATTGAACTCCAAGCGAGCTGGGCTTTCTCTATGCACCAGGGCAACAAAGAGCTGAGCCTGTGTGGTCCAGGGACCAGGTGCAGCCTGCAGCCATCTCTCTTACCTTCTTCGTGTCTGACTTGAGGACATTCTAAAATCCCTGGGTTACATTTATTTCTCACAAGTATTCACATACACGAGGCTGGCAGATCAAGAGATGTATCTAAGAGAGAGGATCTTTCCATCAGTCTGGACTCCTGTGTGATCAGTATGACCTTTTGTTGATGATGGCTTATTGGACAGGTGTTTTAACCAGGGAGCCTAGAAAGAGATCTGGGTGGTTACTGTGAAATCCATATTACTCCAAACAGTATCACCCCTCCACCCACCTTCACAGAGGTGAAGAACAGAAATCCATGAGGGGCCACTTTATATGTGCAAATCGACTTCCCATGTTATTTTGATCTTCTGGTCAGGCATTAGCATCCCTGAGAGCTCTGCTGAAGTTGCACAGGAAGGAAGCCTGTCATCTTCACTTGCTCCCCTCACAAGGCAGTGATCCCAGAAGAGTCCCCAGACAGGGACAGGTGGCCTGTCTCTGGGGAGAGATGGGCACACTCCCACATTCCTCACAGTGCTCACTGACTTCTCAGTTTCTCCTCTCCACCCCATCCTGTGCGCAAATGGCATTCTTCATGGGGTCTTGCCTGACCACCGTACTCATGACTACCCAGCAATAATCACCTATGAGGATGCTGTATCTTTTCCTGATTTAATTTTCTGCCATAGAGTTAATTGCCTTCAAACATACTGCATAGTGCCCTTATTTAGTTTTTAAATATCTATTATCTTTTATCAAACCTTAAATCCTGTGAAGGCCAATTTTTTTTTTGGCTGTGGGGCTCACTGCTGCCCTCCTGGTAGCTAGACTCAGTGTCTGGAATACAGCAGGTACTTACTATTTATTGAATGAATATATATCATGGAATTTCCTAGGGAGACCTGAAACATAGAACTGTAAATAAGCATGCCGTTTTCCTACAAGGCTAAGTGTAGTAGGTATTATTAGCTGGACAGCCATCACTGCTCAGGATCAGGAGTAAACTAACTGAAAGCTGTTCAAGGGAGGTACTTGGTTCATGATGTTGCTTGGTGACAAGGAGCATGTGAGGCGACAGGCAGATCCATGGGTTCCTCCATCCTGACGTCACTTTCCTAATGGAGAAGCTACTTAAATGCCTCTGACAAGCTGTTCTTGTGGTCTGATAATCCCATTATTTATCATCCACCCTTCTCCTGTGTGCTCTTGGTGAACTATTCTGTCCAGCGTTTAGAACTTACTGGATATCCAAGCCCAAGTTTGTTTATTAGTTTCTCCATGAATAGTGGGAGAGCTTGGGGGCCCTCTTATACAGCTTCATCCTAAAAGCATGAAGTCTTAATGCATTGCCTTAGTCAAATCTCGTCCTTGCTTTCTTCTGACGCAATAAAACAAAGTGCACAGTGAAGACATACAGTGAGGATACTCATCCCTGCCGCCCAGAGATGAAGCCATTTTCCCTTGTTTTTAAATTATGCCAAAGTCTTGTGCCCTTTGTATCACAGAATATTCTATTTCAGCCCTAATTGATCCTTTTCCTGGCGCTTTTGTTGTTAAAACAGAAAGCGTGGCTACAGAATCAACAAACACACCTGCAACAAATTTCTCCACCTCGGGTCCTCCTTTGCCTTCCAGACTAGAAGGCGAAGCGAACATTCTCATTTAGTACTACATATTTTCTTAAGTGGTGTTTGACTGCCTTCTTTTAAGTTGATTTGTATGCATATGAAAATGTTCTGATTCACATACTTGGTATATTTTCAACATTTTAACTATTATCAAAATAATTCTTTAGTCTCAATAGGGTGAAAGGGGAAAAACAAACAAAAAATGTAGAAGGAAAAGAATGGTTGAGTTGGGCTGGAGAGATGGCTCAGCGGGTAAGGCATTAGCCTCCAGTGCCTAAGGCCCCAGGTTCAATTCCCCAGGACCCACATAAGCCAGATCCACAAGATGTGGCCCTGGTGCTCTCTCTCTCTCTCTCTCTCTGCTTGAAAAATGAATAAATAAAATATTTTAAAAAAGAATGGTTGAGTAAAGCGAGAAAGGGAGAAAGTGGGAGATGGTATCTGATGGATGGAAATGGTGAGGGAGGAGCAGGGAAGAGACAGGTAGGAGGGAAGAACAATGAGGGAGGGACTTCAAGGTGAGGGTGAGGTGAGGACACTGCTCTCTGGTCTGGGAAAAGGAGGATTGGGGAGTGTTGTCCAGTGTCCACACTGTAAAGCTATCTCAGTATCTCCCCAGCTCTTCAACTGCTCAGATCTTTCAACTCTACAGGGTAACAGGTCAGGGGAGAATCTCTTCTGTGTTCCATAGTCACAGTGGATAGAGTCTCATAATACCAGAGGCTACAGGAAGAAAGCTAAGGGTTATAGGAGCTGGAGCTGTTAAGGCAAATGCCTGCAAAGCCTGAGGACCCAGGTTTGATTCCGAGTACCCACATGAAGCCAGATGCACAAACTGGTGCATGCATCTGGAGTTAATTTGCAGAGGCTAGGGGCTCTGGTGCTCTGGTGCTGTTTCTCTCTCTCTCTCTCTCTCTCTCTCTCTCTCTCTCTCTGCTTGCAAGTAGTTAAATGAATAAATAAATAAATTAATACTTTTTTTAAAGCTGAGGGTTATATGTGAGTGATGAGTCAGATTTCTATAATGGCCCACTGAATGAAAGAAAATATTTCAATACACACGCACAAAAACATCTTGGGAACCATTCACTTATCTGAATGTGCAAGCTGTGAACATCTACCTACCCCCATATCTCATCATTTATTTTTTAGGAAAGATTCCACTTAATTATAGAGGAGGCTCGGTGTTCATCTTCTGTGAACTAATTTCCTATTTTTACTTCTAGCCTTTGAAAAAATACTTGGAGAACTTCGCTTTTAGAGAAGAGTTCACAGACTTTATCCTTTGTGACGTTGCAGTTATCTTTAAAAAAAAAAAAACAAAAAACAAAAGCAAAAATTTGCTTCTGAGTTCGTGAATTTTCCATGGCCTGTTTTCAAAAGCCATCTTCATTTGTTGTGCCGATCTGCATATTCATTATACCTCTTTACCTACCTCAGCATCTCTAAGATTTCCTTTTCTATCTTTTTATATAGCATCTTCTCAATGAACCCATTATGCTTGTTAAAATATGCCCAGGGGAGTACAAAACAAACAATCTGGCCCACCTCCTCACTCCCCAAAGTCAATCCACCCTTTTATTGTTATTATTTTTTTATCACTTCAACACTGAGCCTAGTGAAATTCTTTTATGTATTTCTCAATGTGGCCCTTTGATCACGGGTTCTTTGTTTATTTCTTTCACTGTGATATTTTTTTTTCAGAGATCTTGCTAAGTGCAAATTAGGACAGGAGTTTTCAACCTCTTGCATAATGTTGTAAAATAAATAAATAACAGAAATGTATTTAAATAAACTATTCAAATCCATGTCAGTAAATGATCTAATTAATTACTCCTTTGGGGCTGTGTTATATGTTTGCTTTCTTCTTAAGAGAGGTGAAAAAAAGTGAAAATAAATTTCCAGCTGTTAATGGGGTAAATTCTGGAAATGGATAAGGGTCAAAGAAACCAACTCTAATTTGTATCACATTTGTTTTCAGGCACTTAATTTACTGTTTTCTTAACCCTAACTGGATGTTCCTTTTCAGCTCCTACTCGGTTTCAGATGCTCAGTAAGTTTGGAGAGACAGCGGTAAACATGGGAGGATACTTTCTGATACGTGCAATGAACAGAGACAACTTAGTCAAGAAGACGAACCTACGTTTGTCACCCCTTATAATTCAGTGCAGGACGCCAGATTTTTACCAAGTCTGTAGAGATTGGACAAAATCCAATTTGTCATTATTTATTCCTAAGCATTGTGCTTATACTCTGGACTTTTTCATTCTTATTCACCATTTACCCAATTATATCTATCCTTATTAGACCCCTGCTGAAGGCAGCATTAGCCAGAGAAGTCCCATAGCTTAGCTTAATCCTATTATCTCTTGATAAACGGGGACGAATGAGGCTCTGGATGGCCAAATTTAGCATTGCTCCCCCCTCCCTTCTTCACCCCTCCTCTCCCCCAAAGAAAAGTGCTGTTGCTCATCCTCATGCCTGATGTAATTAAGATCTGGAAAGGTGCCCATTCTAATCCTTACTCAGTAGAAGCATCGCTGTCAACGCCGAGAAATGAACTACAGTTATGATGTAAAGGGCCGGCACCTTGGTGACATGTACTGATGTGTGGTCTCACTACCACGGTGACAAGGTGAGGTTGAGATCTTCAGGTTTTCAATGGCTGCCCAAAACAGGGCATCAAACTGGAGGGAAAGGGCCACCATGTGAAAAACAACTGGCCATCCTGAGAAGTGAAGTTTTTCCCTTGGATGGATAGAGGGACAGAGGGAGGGAGAAGGAGAGAGAGAATATGAATGAGAATTAACTGCCTTGGGAGTTCCTCAGGAATTCCAAGGAACACACAATCTTTCTGTTTTCCAGAACTAATCCCAGACTGTAATTTACCTTCCAGCAGACTGCCTTAGAGGTCCGTGCTAGCTTTTTACATGACTGAATCTCCTCTCAGCTGAAGTTGTAGATGTCTGTCTACCGATTAGTGAATGAGGCTGGATTAATGGCTAACAGCAGACAAACAGCCAGTGCTTATTAAAGTGCTTATTAAAATATATCTTCAAATATAAAGTTGCCAAATGCTGAGGGAAGAATAAGGCCTACTTTATCCCATAGACCTTGCCCAGGCTTTGTGCTGCAATTACGTGATCCTTTCCTTTCCACTCTGTATACTATTTATAACATCAAAAGAGCTCCGTGCGTCTTTTCAAAAGGAATTTATTATCCAAAAGGTTCTGTTTGGGAAATGAGCCAACTCAAGCCTCCTGAGAAAATGGGGGGAGGGGAACAATTCTATTTATTTAGCAACAAATACAATTTTGATCACACTGGAAATGTCCTCCCCATACTTTTGCATTCTCTGAGTTGTGCAAGGAGCTGTAGAAACCTTGAAACCCTAACCAATTCTTCAAGAGCTGAAGGAAATAAATGTGTTCAGAAGTTCCATCCTGTGAAAAGAAAGAGCACATTCCTTTTGTCCCTGAAAGACTGAGTTGGCAAGGAATGGCATTGCCAGCAGGGCTTAGCACCGCCAGAGTTTTGCACAAAATTGGAGATCAAGAACTATTGATTGGCTCTGGCTAAGATGGAGGGCTGAGCTGGGGAAGTCTTTTGATGGTGCTGGCTCCAATAAGAACTTGTCTGCAAACTCCTGGGACTGTGAGCTGCACTTTGAAAACATGGCTTCAGGACCAGGCCTTCCACTGGGGGGAACTTGTTTTCCTTCGATGTCATGCTTCATATTAGCATTAATGATATGACATGAATAACACAGTGGCAGGTAGCTAAAGGGGTGACAGAGCTGAGCATGCAGGTGAGGAAGACCTTTGTCCCAGCTGCTAGCTTCCAATTTGGAAGCAGGGCCAGTTTACACTTTGCTGTAGATATCTGAGTCGGGATGGTCTCAATAAGACAGAGAGTGGCAAAGTAGATGTATACGTGTGTATATGTGTGCACACATGCACACACACACACACACACACACACACACACTCTTTCTTCCCCAGAGAAAGCTCTAAATGCACACAACATGTGTACATTAAAAGACAAGCATACCCCCTGTAAACATGCATTTTTTTCATCCCAGTTGGCATAAGACAACAGCTGAATTAAGTCCCCATTGCAGAAAATTGTTAAAGAGCATTGGTTTCAATATGTGTTTATTTGACTTTCCTTTCCATCGTCATAAAGATATTGGTTCAGCCAAACAGAAGTCAGAATTACATAGCTGAAATTGACATTAGTTCAGGATTTTGCCTGGCCATGATGTTTTTACCTTCTTTGATAACTCTGACCACTGGCTATGTTATTTCATGCAAGGAGCTTCTGGAAGGGGAGATAAGAGAGTTAGAAACAAATGAAAGGCCATGTGATGATGAGGGCTTGGAGGAAGGGGTTTTCAACTTGGACCTTAGCACTAAAGCAAGGACATAGAGGCAAGAATTTATTCCACTTGGCAACACTGACTATTGGCTCATGAGATGACAGATCATTAATAGCAGTCCCTGTTTCTTCTTTCCTTCCCATAGCAGCTTACTAAACACAAATTCATCAGACCTAGTATGGATACTGCAAAAGTGAGAATCCACCACAATAGA
Organism: Zapus hudsonius; assembly: GCA_004024765.1. Classification (NCBI taxonomy): domain Eukaryota; kingdom Metazoa; phylum Chordata; class Mammalia; order Rodentia; family Dipodidae; genus Zapus; species Zapus hudsonius. Next base: position 154,117 of record PVHP010000180.1, read on the forward strand.
TTTCCAGGTAGAATATAAATCAAATTTTACTTCATCTGTCTCTAGGGGAGGGAGACTGGCAGAGTTCTAATCATATACATATTTAAATTTGTAATCAAACTCCTTGGGAGGACAGGCTGTTGTGTTTACCCTGAGCTTTTCGCTAAGGTTTCTGGGGACTGAGGATAGTTGGTTGTAAATCCTGTCATTTTGGCGACTTAATATTTTATATTATCATGATATTAGCATAATTGTGACCTCTGCATTGTAGCATTTTATGCTTTTCCAGTGTAACTTTTGATGCTTTACTAAAGTCAACAAAAATTCCCATTATTCCCTCTTTTAGAGCACATTTGGCATGCGGTATTAAGGTTGATTTAATGTTATTAGTGCTTAAAGTGGTACAAAATCCATGAATATACACATCCATCTCCCAGTTCACCAGAGCACCGTCATAAAATGCTCGGAGGTTGGGTGATAAACATTTCCTCTCCTTTTTTTTCTCCTTCCCTAATTTTTCCTGCTGGAGGCTCTACCTCTACCCAGAGGGCATGTGAGTGTTGCCAGTTCCCCCACACAGATCAATCACCGGGGCTTCCACATGCCTAAATAATCACCCAACAGGAGAGCTTGGCTCAGCTGCAAGCCTCATTAAAACTCTTCTCAAAGTAACAGCAAGGTTTGGGGAGTACTCTACTTGGACCAGACTCTGCATATTTTCCAAGATAATGACCAGAGAAGAAGCATTAGAGCACATAGTCCCTTTTATTTGTGATTTTGGCAAGTTACAAAAAAAATAGGGAAGCAAAGCTAACTATTTCAAAGGATGTCCAATGGCAAAGTCTTGTTTAAAATTCTTAGTGAAAAATCATTACTATGGTAAAACTACCGAGGCTTGAAGGACTGTAAGGGTAAGTGAACTTGGAGAGTAAAATGCTCTGATTTGTTTGCTGGCTTCTAGGTGTACAATGTTTAGTGAGAACAAGAAGGGAAAACCGAGCCCCGTGTTACCCCCCTCATGGGTCCTCCAATGTTCACAAGCTGCCCATTTGTGTGACCATAAGTGTGGATGGTATGTGTGTGAGCCAATGTGTGCATGGGTGACAAGGAACATCCTCCTGTTCAGTTATGGGTGAGCAGTGAGAAGGGTTAACCTTGAAACACAGGAATCCTGAGCTAATTTTCTCTTCTGAGTCAATGTCAGAGACAGTCTAAGAAGCTGATCCTAAGCCACAGTAATCTACTAACTCCCCGATCTACAGGGGAGACAGCGTGGGGGCTGGGAGATGAGCAGTTCCCCTCCCCAAAGACCAAAGGTTGTGACTACAAAAAGAACCTGCATTGCTGAATTCATAGAGGAACACAGGTTTTTCATTCCATCCATGCACACAAAATATTTTTATAGGAAGGGTGTTAACAAACTTTTGCTCTATTTCCAGGAAAGGCAGAATGAGATTCACGCTAATATAGTAAGAAGAGTTCTTTAAGTGAGAGTTTCAGGTTTCAGAAAAGTATTTGGAATAGCTACCATTTCAAAATGCCATTCTCTGTCAGGCATTGTCATCTTGAGGAGCTGTCTCAAAATCTGTGAGTGGTAAAATGACTATGTCAACACTTAGAAATGTGTATTACTCTACCAAATATATGCTCTGCTAGACTATGAAGTAGTGCCATGTTTCACAGTAGGTGCCCCACGGGCAATTAGACCAGGTAAAAATGCCAAGCAAATTGCTCCAGCAGAATCCTTAAACCACGGAGTTCTGGTATTTGTTCAATTCCCACCTTGTACAATAATGAAAGACAAATACAAGTGTCCAAAACGGAGGTAGATTTGGAATGAAAAGATGAATGAAATATACTCATAACTGTTTAAATTGGATAATGCTACCTTGACCAAAGAAGGGTGTTTCCCCCCATCAAGCAGTGTTCACGTATGATCAAAACTGTGTTGGAATACTGACACGTTGAGATGGAAGATTAATATTTATTTGCTTCCACTTCTTATTCTAATGATAACTCTCTACTTAATTGGCCTAGTTAATTTATGAAATCAAATCTAGATCAGTGAAATTGACAAGTAGTCATTGAGAAAGGATATTACAGTTTAAAAGCATGAAGGATAGCAGTATAAATGATATATGTTATGCTATTAAGTGAGTCACTATAAAGTGAATTACAATGAGCAGAAAGGGAATGTATTTTACTATGTCAAAAACACATTTTTATGCAATATACTAACTTTATGTTGAATGGTCAATCTTGACAAGCTGATTTCTCTTTCTGAAAGCCCATAACTATATTTGGATAGAAATCAATAACATATTAAAAAGGAAGTAAAGTGTGCACAGGACTGGGAGCTGAGGAAAACCATCGTTATATTTTCAAGTCAATGGGAACAGTATGCTCTTCGCTCTTTGGTGCTTTCAGAAATTTTTAAGGTTCATCCCAGCCTTCACTGCAGAGAGCACAGCCAGGGTTACTCCAACCACTTAGTTGCTCATCGAGTGGCAAGTGAGGCTCTCTTCCCATCTCAATGAAGGCGGCTAGGGAGCTGCTCTGGAGGGCAGAGAAGCCAGCTAAGCACTTGGCAAAATTTATTTCCCTCTGGTCCATGCCCCCTCTGGTGGCTGAATGCCAGGATGAAGTGACACAGTAAGCAATTGCTTCCCTCTCACTGGGAGGTGCATCATTTTGTCTCTTTCACCTCGGACTCCTGCATTTTCTCAGGCAGTTCAGCTTACCTCAACATGTCCAACCAGAACAGAGAACACATTCCTACAAGAAAGGATCCCTCAACTCTGGAAATTAGTGGCTGGAGCAGTTCATATTCTCCCACCAACAGTGAATAGGAGATCCCTTTTCCCCACAGCCTTGAAGAGCAGAGGAACATAATGACCCCACACACTGCTTGAACTAAGATCAGCCAAAAACAAAATCTGTGCATCTTTGGGTCTTAGTTCTTCCTGCCTTGGAGATACTTTAGACACACAGGAAGTTAAAGAAGGTCTGATGTTCCCGTCACCATGCTTGGCACATAGTGGGCACTCCACAGTCATTCGCTGGTTTAAACTGACAAAATCAGACCACATATATATTTTATATTTTCAAGGTAGAGTCTCACTCTAGCCCAGTGTGTGCACCATCATGCCTGGCTCAGACCCATGTTTTTAATGCAAAGAAAAGTTCATCAAATATATCCCAATTCATTTCTTTTTAAATTTTATATTTCTTTTTTATTATTAACATACAAAGAATTATGTTTCAGTATGGCATTTTCAAACAAATTGTTTATTTCCTTCCTCCCCTTTATCTTTTCTCCCCTCCATCCTTATATCCTTCCCTTAGATAGACTCCTTTCTGCTTTCAAATTACATGTTTCCCTTTGTCTCCCCATCTTTCATGGTCTCCTATCTAAAAATCATAGTCTATTCTCAGCCTTATCTTCCCTATTAAGAATTAGGATCCACATATGAGAGAGAAAATGCCATTTTTATCTTTCTGGGCTTGGGTTATCTCACTTAGTATAATTTTTCCAATTCCACATATTTCCCTGCAAATTCACTAACTTCATTTTTCTTTACAGCTGAATGAAACTCCATTGTGTGTATGTACGATATTTTCATTTTCGTCATCAGTTGATGGACATTTGAGCGGATTCCATTTTCCAGTTCTTGTGAGTAGAACAGCAATGAACATGAATGTGCAAGGGTCTCCGTGATGGGATATAGTCTTTTGGGTATATGCCCAGGATGGTAAAGCTGGGTCATAAAGTAGTCTATTCCCTTTTTGAGGAACATCCACACTGATTTCAATAGTGGCAACACCAGTTCACACTCCCACTAACAGTGAACAAGAGACCTCTTTTCCCCACAACCTTGCTGGTATTTGTTGTCATTAGTTTTCTTGAGAATAGCTATTCTGACTGTGGTGAAATGAAATCTCAAAGAAGTCTTAATTTACATTTTTTGTATGGCTAAGGATGATACACATCATTTGAAAAAAAATATATCTGTTGGCCATTTATGATTCTTCATTTCATTAGTCATTTATTGATTACCATTTTTGAGTTTTGGGAGTTCTTTATATTTTCAAAACACAAACCCCCTGCCAGTAGAATATCTGGCAAAGATCTTCTCCCATTATGTAGGCTTCCTGTTTAGCCTGCTGATGGTTCCCTTTGCTGTGAAGAAACTCTTTTAATTTCATGTCATCCCAGATGTTGATTCTTCGGACTCTTTCCTAGCTATTCAGAAAGTTCTTACCTATATCTGTAATTCTCAGTGCATTTACTAGGTCTTGCTCTAGTATTTTCAGCATTTATGGCTTTCCATAAAGGTCTTTAATCCATTTGGAATCGCTCTTTGTGCAGGGTGAGAGATGTGGGTCTAATTTCATTCTTCTGTAGATGGATATCGGCTTTGCCAGCATCATTTGTTGACTAGGCTATCATTTTTTCTGTACACTTTTGATGCCTTTTCCAACAGTTTGATGCCTCCAGCTGTGCAGGTTGACTTCTGGGCCCTCTATTCTATATCACTGCTCTCTGTGTCTATTTTTTTGTGTCAGTGGAATGCTGTCTTTATCATTATGGCTCTACTGTATGATTTTAGACCAGGAATTGTGATCCAGGAGTTAGGTTTGCTTTGTGTATGTGCAGTCTTTTGTGTTTCCATATGGATTTTTGAATTGGTTTTTTTTTTCTAGCTCTGGGAACATCATTCGAACTTTGATAGGAAATGCATTGAATCTATAGATTATTTTTGGTATCGTAGCCATTTTCACAGTATTTTCTGCCCATCTAAAAGCATGGAAGCTCTGTCCAATACCTGGTATTTTTTTTTTATCACTCTCTTAAAGTTTTCTTTGTAGAGGTATGTCACATCCTTGGAAAGGCTTAGTCCTAGGTACTATTAGGTACTTAGTCCTAGGTACTGGGTACTATTTTGGGGGAAGCTGGTGTGAATAGGATATTTTCCTAATTTCTTCCTCACAAGATCACTGTTGGAATATATTTGTGTACTTTGATTTTATCACCTGCTACTTTGTTCAAAGTATTTAATGAAATTTAAGAAGTTTCTACTAGAGTTTGTAGGGTCACTTAAATATCTGCAAATAGGATTTTACTTCTTCCTTTCCCATCTTTATCCTTTTTAGGTCTGCTCTTATTTTATTGCTCTAAGACTTCTAGAGCTATAGTAACAGTGAAGACAGTTGTCACCCTTGTCTTGTTCCAGAGTTTAGAGGAAATGTTTTCAGTTTTTCCCCATTGAGAATAATGTTGACTACCAGTTTCATCTATTCCTAATTTCTGCAGAAATTTCATAATGAAGACATGTTGAACTTTGTCAAAAACCTTCTTTGAATCTATAAAAATGATGATGTAATTTCAGTTTTTCAGTTTATTTATACAGTGAATTATGTTTATTGATTTGCATATGTTGAACCAACCTTGCATTCAGGAATTAAATCAACTTCATCAATGTGTAAACTTCTTAATGTGTTCTTGAAATCTGTTTGAAAGTATTTGCATGCATTAGTTTGTAATTTTTTCTTCTTGTTGTTGCTGTTATTGGATCTTTATCCAGTTGTGATGCCTGTATATAATACTGGGTTAATTCTAATTTTCTTTAATTAGCATTATTTCCCAAGTCATTAGAGATGTCCAGTATCCAAACTAATAAGTAAACTTTATAATATATTATGTACCATTATTTGTAATACCTTGGTGATCACTTGGATTCATTAACTGTGAATATTCTTCATCATTCAAGATGAGACCTTCTTGTTTAATTTCTTCAGGGATTATCATGGTACTTCAAAACTTCTTTGTTAATGACTCAATATAATCTGAGTTAGTTTAACCTTTCCATCCATACTACTCTTTAAAGAGTTCATTTGAAGGTGGGAGTGTACATCAGCTTTGGAATCAATCTATCTGTGTTTACTTCTTTGCTGACTTACTCACAAGTCATATTGCTATGATTCTGTCACTTCCTCTCTGAAGCTATTTCTTCTTCATCAAGTGGGATCAATAAAATTCCTCATTTACTGTTGATAGTACAAATGTACTAAAAGCATGTGAATCACAGGTACCGCAAGGCCCTGCTTATCATCAATGACCAGTGAGGGATAATTCTAGTTACTCACACCAGAAACTTAGAATCAGATTTTTCCTTTCCCTTTGACACCTAAGTTTTTCTAGTTTAACTTTCCACATTATTCTCAAAGCTATACTCTCATTTTCATTCTTCCTTCCTTGTTTGGACTCATGATATGACGTCATTGTCTCTCCCTTTAAAAATAACTTTTGAAAATTAAGCTTCTGATCTGTTTGAAAGCAATTCATTTTTATTATAAGAAAAAACTCACATGTTATAAAAATGTATAAAACAAAAGGCTAGTGTCTAATAAAATTATGCCTTCCTTCCCAGTAGCAAATACTACTGACTCTTTCTATATTCTCTGCATTCTCTTTCTGCATACAGTAACTCATACTTTATATATTTGTGTGTGCAGATTTATTACTTTTATTTAACATATTCTACTTATCATTTCTGATTATTACAATTAGATGCTTTGTATAATAATAGTGTAATATTTGATTTTTATAAAGTTATGGTCAAATTTTTAATTAATTCATATAGAACTTACAATTCTGTCTAAATTACTCCTGTAAACCCAACAGCTTCCTATCTAACATGTCTTACCTGCAAGTCTGTATTCTATGAAGTCAATAGAAAAAGTATCTAAAGTTCAAGCGTGATCTGCTAATCTCACTGTTGAACATCTTCCACTGCCCTAGAGAAAGCTCAAATTCCCTAACAGGGGTTCAGGGTCTCTATAAACTTATCCCTGACAGCTTACCTCACCAGCACTGTGCACTACACTGTCTGCCTTAATCTTCTGCATGTAGATCTTCAAACAGTACCATCCATCATGTTATCTCCCCTTTCTAGAATACAGAATGTGGCAAGCTTTTGGGAATCTGCCAGTGAAAGAATGTTGGGGACTTGGGGGAGGTGTCATATAAACTCTGTGGCCACTACTTCACTCAGCAGTTATAGTACGAGAGCAGTTATAAATAACACGTGGATGAAAACACATGGCTGTGTTCCCAATAAAACTTTTTTACATAAAAAGACCGGCAGAAAGCTAAATCTGCCATGTGATTCATCATTTGCTAACTCTGATCCCACACAATTTTTCAGCTCAGGTGACTGAAAAACCTCTTCTACTACATCCACCTCTCCTCCAAGTGGGCCTTATAAAACCATTGCTACATGTGTTTACTTCTTGCAACAGACTGTTAACGACTTGAGGGCACACCTGTGTTTCATGCATGTTTGTGTCTTGAAAACTTAGATACACGACACAAAAAAATACATGATACATACTTATTAAAGGCATAAGTGAATATCTCAAATAATATTTTCAGTTACTTCTTCTGACTCATAACACTCTTCTTCATTGCATTCAAATTTTTCTGTTGACCAAATACATTGCAAAGACCAAGGAAGTATGCTTGTTGTTCCCTATGGGGCCTCCTGTTTGGTTCCACTTCTGCTTGGTTGGCTTGAAGCCATTCACTCTTTTTTTTTTAATGGTTTCCATCTTGATTCTCTCCGTACATTATATGATAAATCTTTTCAAACCCTCTGGGAATGTTAATAAAGCCATATTATTAATTAATGCTTTATGTTTTTTGCTTTGCCTACATACTATGACTTTATTTACTATTTACCCTTCTCTATGACCTGATGTACATACATAGTCAGCTCTGCCTTCTCACAAGTTTCTTTGAGAACAAAGCAAGCCTATTTATCCAGTAGGTCAGGGGGAAAATATTGGAGTCATCTTTGCTCCTAATTAGTCAGGAAATGCTGGGAATTTACCAACATTTGTATTGAATCTCATCACTTGTCACTACCTCTCCTGCTGTAACACCATAATAGTCCCTGGTCTTCTTATGTCCAATCGATGGAGGTGATTATTTTGTCTTGTGTGTTTATAATAACAGCTTTCTTTTTTGAAGTATTTTTTGAATGTAATGTCCATTAAAGACAGTCTTTGGAACCTGAGCCACACCATGTCACTGGCAGCTCACACCCACTCCCACAGTCCCCTGACTCACTTGTCATGCAGACACACCTCTTTGCCAAAGCCTCCTCCTGTGGCCTGTCTCCCCAGCTCCTTTCCTCCATGGGGAGGCTCCTCTTGATGGCTGCACGACTATCTCCTTGGTTCTCATGCCACTTTCACAGCACCAGACTTGACTGGCTTAACAGTTTCTAATCACAATCACCTCCTGCCAGGCACTCTGTGTCTTTTCTTTGCATAGTGCTTCTGGTCATCTGACACACATATATTTGACTTATTTGTTCCCTCTTACTTTTAGAGTACAAGTCCTGTGAGAACCTTTAGTGTGCTTCTTTCTGAAAAGACTGTGATGGGAACCCAGTACATGCTCAATGAATGCTCGTTTATTGAGCTGAATTAATGAAAGAGAAGTCTTTTTGAATTTCCTCTTCCTATGTTTATTTTATGTCTTCAAACCTTACTCAAACTTTCTATTGGCAATGTCCTCTTTAAATTATCTCACTTTCTGTTGGAGAATCTGTTATTTTTTTAGAAGGAAGCAAGAATCGAGGACAACCTAATTCTACCAATAAGACCAGAAATGATAACTGACTCCCTGGTAGAAAGTGAACTGCCTCTCACATATCAGCTAGGGCCTCTGTGAGACCACAGAGGAAGTGGAGAGATGAGCAAGAGTGCTGCTTCCAGGGTGAGCCTGACAGCCTGCACCAGGGTGATGGAGACAGATATACTCAAAATATACCAAAGCAGAAATCCAGAAGCTAAGAGCTCAACACTAAAGTAGACTTCGAACACAGCCACCATGGCTCAGGGAATTTTGTGGAAGAGGAGGTGGGAAGGTTGTAAGAGCCACAGGATGGGTACGAATATCCAGAGGCATTGCCCCCCCCCCCATGACTGCTCTCACAACTCATAACCCACAACCCATGGTGAATCCCAGTGATCCCACCGAGGAGGGCCCATTTTACAACTTTATTCTTGAATTCCTACTTGATTTCTATTAAAGATGTTGACTCCCCTGTTTCTTCATTTAGCTAATTTATCTTAGACCACTGTCACTGAAGGTAATTTTAGAGACTCACATAGTGTTCTTCTCTCAAATTTCACATGAATACATGTCAATAACAGTAGAGCAAGGATGAGAATCTCCATGTCACCCACCTGCCTTTCCTGTGCTTTCTTTTCTACATCACATTGGGTCATTCGTGTGCTTTTAATCAGTGCCCTGAATACTTAGTTCCACATAATATTGAAAATCACACAGTTGCTAGAATAGAAGCACACATAAAATTTGGTCATGGGATTTCCGTCCCAGCTCCTCCAGCTCACTGACTTGACTCTCATGGCTTCCTACAAAATATTCAGACAACAATGTTCAGATTTGATGTTGGACACATGAAATATTATGATCATCTTCTGGGATTCATAAAATACTAGACAGGTGTAAGTTTTGTCATTTACCCAGAAAAACTCCTTTATGTCCATAGTACTTTTTGCCATGAAAGAGGTAGAAGGCCAGTGTGCAAGTAAGTCCATGTGTAATACAACTGGAGAAATTGCTTGAAACCAAGAGGCAGATTGTTAGTACCTTCTTCATGAAAGTGTAACATTTTTTTTTCTGTTTCAGAAATATATCCCATAAGTCCTGCATTAGCTCGAGCACATCTCAAAATTAGGCTTCATCTTATTCTCTTGCCGGATGCTTAATAAATAGAGTATCTCTAAATTGATCACCATTTTTTTGTCAAATGTGTCTAGTTAACTTCACTCGGTGTCCACAGGGAAGAAACTTCATAAAAGTTCATTTCTACTGTTCTCATATTAAATAATGAGAAATAAAACAACACAGCTCTTTGATAGAAGCTAGAATGGTAACATCTGGTCGAGGATCCTTTGACAACTATTAAAGATGTGATCGGCTTAAATGAACCACCTTACATATGTTTGGGGAATTTCAACCTCTGAAGATTTTTACTATGAAGTAGGTACGAGGTTGGAATTAACTTTGGGAAGCAAAGTTTTTTCTCCCTTCGTTGGTGTCTTTATCTGAGAGTAGTTTCTTCAGAAAAAAAAAAGAACTTGACCCTTTGGACAAGTATTTCAGTTATACTTATGGTTCAATCAGATCCCTGGACTTCTAACAAGGATCTTTGTTCAAGCAAAACCTGTATTCATATTGATATTCCAAAGTGCTTAATAAGGAACTATAGAAGATTGTGTTCCCAAAGATGGCTAAAGCAACAGATCCATCTCATGTGCTTTCCTTTAAAAAGTGCTGTAGACACTCCTCCATCTAGGGTGCTTTTTAACCTGGGCAGAACTCTGTGATCACCACAAACAGAAGAATGTGCACAAGTGGCAGAAAGGATGCCAAGCAGAGAAAGCCATCTTTGCCAGAGACTACCTAAACTGCAGACTCCAAGAAAAATACAGAGTTTCTCTCTGAAGAGAAAGAGAAGCTCCAGCTTCTGGAGTAATATTTTTAAAAGCAGCAAAGGAAAAAAAAAGAGTCAGAACACATACTTTATGTCTTCACATCTACATTTTCATGTTGGCAATTTTGTAAAGCCTACTAATTAGACTTCCCGAATTAATGGGAACTTTTTTTAAAAAAAGAATTGGAAGGAAGATACAATCCCAAGGGTGAGTGACTGAGTAAAAACTTCCAGTGAGATGTCCAGATTTTAGCCAGGTCTATCGTGGGGTTGGAGAGAGATCTCTGTTATGAAGTGGGTTTTTTTGTTCCTTATTGCAAAATAACATGATCCCATTGTCTTCTTTAAAGGACTAAGGTTAAACAAAAATCAAGAGTACTTGGTTTTTGTTTTAAAAATCTATTCGCAATATTAGGAATGACTTCCAATATTTCCATATTGGTTTTGAACTCCTGAGTAACTGGCATAGCCCTTGGTGCCTCGTTTTCTAATCCTATATAATGATGCAAATGTACCCACACCTCTCAGAGTTGACGTGAAAACGTAGGAGTTAATATGTATAAAGCGCTCTATGATTAGCACACAGATTGATGTGCTGTTGCCTTTGAATAATGCTTCCTCTGTATTGATCAAGGCTGTGGATAGAAATGCTTCTCTGATTTACTTTCTCCTGTCTGCATTATAATTCTCACTTAAGACTAATTTTAAAGGGTTTATGTGTTTATTTTGGTCCTCATCCCTTGATTATGGTAAAGTTTGAAATAGATTCATACCTTCCCAAGCAGAGTTTCAGAAATGTTTTTAATTACTGGAAGGTTATTATTGGTAATGAAGACAGACAGAAATACTATGCTCCCCTTTGAATGTTCAGAGAAAAGTCATAAGAACTCTTAAGATTTTTACTAGATGGAGAACAGCCTAGGAGACAGTAGAACAGAGGTGTCTGGGTGTGCCTCTGATATTGTTTCCACAGAAGAAGAACCAAAGATCCAACTTATGAGATTCATCTATGTGAGATAAGCAAGGGCAAGGAAGAAGTTCCAGGGGGGAGATCTTCTTTTTCTAGATGTTCTTTCTTGGATGTCAGAATCTGAGTGGTGGATTGCCATGATGTGAATGGCTGTTCTGACATGTTTTCTTCACCAAGACGGATTGAAAACTTTAAAGCCTGAAACCAAACTAAATATCTGTTTCCTCAAGTTCTGTATATGTATTAAATTTCTATGAAAGTGAAAAAAAGAACTGTAAATTTCGCTACCTGGAGATCAAATCCTGGATAACACCTCTCTGCCTATCACAATTGCAGATTCCAAACAGGTCTTCTTTCCTGTGATCAGTAGACTCAGAACTCAACGAGGAAGAAAAGGGTTACAGGAATGCATCCGATGTCAGGCACAGCTCCCTTGAAGGAAATTTAAAGTGTGACAGTGTGCATTCTGTTGCAGTTCCTGCTGTATAAATCTACTCTGTTGATCAATGCTTGATGAGGCTGACGACGTAGCTAGAGATTATGATATCATGGGGAGGATAAAGATGAGAGGAAAATTGATGGCCACTCTCGTAATAAAGACAAGACCTCATACTTATGACAATCCTTTGTGAACATGCTCTCACCATTGACTCCAGACAGATAGAGGATGAGTTAAACCTGCTGAGAAGCAGTTTTCTGAATCTCTGGAATTAGTGCCTTCATTAATATTTTAAAAAATAATTCTCTTAGATAGATTCTCACAGAGCAGCATCCACAAGGCAGGTCTGCATTTTTGGAGACAGAGAGAAAAAATACCTTCCAAAAATAAATATGCTCTCCTTATTATTTATTTCATATTAGTTTTCAAAACAGAAGACAAAATCGTTTGCAAGAAAGGACCCAATGACCACACCTTCCATAGTTTTGTTAACACACAAAGCTTAGCTTTCATATTTTCTACACATCTTTATGCAGTTATAAGTTTACATACTCATGTATTTATTAATTCAGTTTTTCTGCCTTTCATGAATAAATTATGCTTAGCTAATTTCCATACGAGCCTGGTGGCCTTCCTCTAGGGCTTTAAATCAGAGAGTCTGGTGAAATTTTATGTACATTCAACAGCAGTTTATAGATACATTCAAAAGCATTTGACGTCATCCCTTCAAACTGCTTAAAATTCTTCTGGGAGGAAACTGTCCCCCTTACATTCCTGGCTGGGTCACACATGTTGGGGCAGGTGACTGAGGGAGATAACCACAGGTCATGTGGTTTGTCTCCTGCTATTACCCTCAACACCACCACCTAAGTTCTATGGAGGGGTTTTGCTCAATTCAAGGCTGAAATAATGAAGATGTTTAGGGCTCACATGATCCGTCTCTTGCCCACTTCAGGTTTGTTCTGACATGATTGTATTTGCTTAGCAAGCGTGATGATTTATCACACCTTCTCTTACTCTCTGGGGAGGAGTCAGAGCCAGCAATGGCAACTTTGAGAGATTTTGACTTTTGCTGAACACAGAAAATCATTAGTTTTAAATCTAAAGGCTCCTTATTGATTTTGAGGCCTCGGAGCCATGCCCACAAGCACCACACTGCTTCTATTAACTCATCACTGCTGATGCATACAGAGGGCAGGGGCCTTGGCCTAGAAAATGCCGAAAGAGCTCAGGGAGTGAGAATTCAAGTTCCACCTCCAGGTATTCAGCTCCCCTGGGCACAAAGCAACAGGCATTAATAAACATAGGTGTGGGGCAACAGGGGGGGGGATCAGAAAGATTGCTCAGTGGTTAGGGTGCTTGCCTGCAAAGCCCAATGATCAGGGTTCAGTTTCCCAGGACCCACATAAAGCTAGATGCACAAAGTGGCGCATGCATCTGGAGTGTGTTTGCAGTGATTGGAGGCCCTTGAGAGACCATTAACTCTCTGTCTGTGTCTTTCTGCATGCAAATAAGTAAATAAAAATATCTTTCATGAACATAGGTGCTTTCGCACTTAGCTCATCTTCCAGTTGTTCCAAGCCAGGTAAACAGAACTTCAGGTCTAAAGTGAGTCCTATCATGGCTCCAGTAAAATAGAAGTCAGTGGATGGTCTCCTTCAGCATGTGCTACTTTAACCTTTAAATGTTTAGCAGCAGGATCTGAGCTTTAATTAAAACTAGCTAGTTTCACAAAGAGAAAAAGCTCTTTGCCAATTTGGCTATGTGTTGAGGCCACATGCAAGGTCCGTGTATCAGAGCCTGTCATTTTCTTCCCTCGATGCATCAGGCAGTGGGGCTCTGAATGGACTCAGGGGTGTGGGTGAGCCCATCCTCCTGCGGAGCCCCTGGTTACATTAAATGAAGTGTTCCTGGCTTTGCCCGTCAATTCCAACCAGGCCACAGTTACATGAGCAGTAGGATTATTTCAACTCGCAGAGAGATTTAATAACAGAGAGCCAGTATAAAAACCTTCAATAAACAAATATATTCATGACATGAAATTTTTTTTAATCACCCTCCTCAAGGAACAAGCAAAATCTTCCACCTTCTCACCTGAGAGGTATACAGTTTCTAGATAAAGAACAGGTATTTAATAGTATTTGTTATATTTACTATTTACATTGGTGGTGACAAGTTCTATTATATATTTAAGAGGTTAAAAAAACCATTCTGCTAATCAACCAGTTTTTAAAGTGCTTGTGTTTTTCTTTCTTTTTAATTTTAAAACTAGAATTTGAGGCTCTTGCTACGAAAGACAGGGGTCCACAGTAGAATGATTCTGTCCTGGGGGCTCACATATATCTGGTTTCTTATCCCATCACCAGGTTTCAAACCCTTAAAATACGGTCAGATTCATGTCATGTGTCTCCAAACTGCTCCATCCCAACGGGTAAAAATCTGAAATGTGTGGGCTGTCAGTCTCTTCCCTGTTCTGGAATGTTCTAGAAGCTCCTAGAGCATGCTCATCATGGGTATCTGCTTTTGCTCATGGTCCAGCCATTCTGGCTGCATGGATTTTGATTTTATCCAAGCTTCTGGAGGAGTTCATGCTTCTACCACTCAGATTCCATTTTCAACACTGTTAACTGAGTGTAGACACCACTCAATTTAGCTGTGCATAGTAAGTGATGTGGCTGCTGAGTCCTCAGTGAGTCCAGGAACACTGAAGGGTGGTAAAACTGCTATTGGGCCACCATACATTATAGAGATTAAAGAAAGAGAAAATATAAATGAATGGAATATCAAATACATGTTTTTCTAAATAAGCAGCACAACAGGGTTTTTGGTTTTGTTTTGTTTTGTTTTCTAGGTAGGGTCTCACGCTAGGCCAGGCTGACCTAGAGTTCATTCTGTAGTCTCAGGGTGGCCTTGAACTCATGGCAAACCTCCTACCTCTGCCTCCCAAATGCTGGGCTTAAAGGTATGCACCACCATCAATGGCATTTACTGAGTATCTACAGTGTGCAAAGCAAAAAAAAAAAAAAAAAAAAAAAAAAAAAAAAAAAAAAACAAAAAAACAAAAAACCTCTGAAAAATTAAAACTCTGAAAAATTAAAGCACCCAGTCCCTATCATGGTTTGTACAGAGGCAGTACAATAGGTACCACCCAGACATCGTGTGATTATTGATCATTCGGCTATGAAGAACCTTTGGGTAGTGTATAATTTCTAATAAAAGGGGTACATGTTTAATACACCAGAAATGCTTCCTTACGTACATGGAACAGAGGAACAATAGTTACACAATGGTAATGATGCTGAAATAGCAGCTAGCAAAAACTGAGTGTTTTCTGTGTTCCAGGGCTCAGCATCATAGGTATGAGTGTTCAGGTCTTGCCACCAAGGATCAGGTGGTTCACTAAAAAAAGCTTTGTACTAGGCATAACACATGAAGGTTAAAACAACTCCTAGCTCCTCTTCAAATGAGGCCAATACCATAACTCAGAATAATACCTATATACAGCCTTAGAAGAGTGTCAGTACGTTCTATCCGACTTGAGCCACAGCTGCAGCCGTGTACAGTAAATGTTTGTGGAGTAAGTGGCTACCAGCTTCCTTGTCCTCATTAAATAAGACCCTAAAATCAGATGGATCAATCTTCATCTGGATTTAGAAAATGGGGGGGGGTTGATCTCTCACAAACTCCCTAGAGAAGCAACGGCTTTCAGCTGTGGGCTGGCTGTGTCCTGACGCATTGGTATTAATTCAGAAGGCAGGACCTTGATACTCACTGTGTAGCTGGGAGCAGGCTGTTTCTACAATAGATTACTATAATGTACTTGGCCACTGCAGCCCTTACAGTTACCATGAGTTAAGGCCAATTCATTTGAGCTATAAAAATAAAAAAAAATTAACAACAATAATGAACCTTTGATACACATGCTGGCTTCACTGGAGAGTCCCACACAGAATATAGAACTGGGGGCCAACATGTAGATTTGTGGCACTGCCCAGGGGACTTGAGAGTCCAAAAAGCAATGAATGCATTAAATGAATCCATAACTGCAGTTTTCTCATGTGTGACAGATATAATATCCCTCATTTTACTTAACTGTTTTGGGATATCATGTGTGAATGAGCACAATGGAACCAAATAAAAGGCTTATAAAAACTGTGAGTAGGACTTGCAGCTTTTTATGGGCTTTGGTTCCCTTCATGGGGAGAAAGAGGGTATATCTAGTGATCTTCTGGGTTTGTCATGCCCAGCAACCAACACGAAGCTTCCCTTCTATTTAACTGAGGAGAGGACACATGACACACACACACACACACACACACACACACACACACACACACACACACCCTGCCATCCCAATTGAAACTGTTTTGACATGTAAATCATGTCTCTAAATAAAAACTAGGGGGCACATTGTGAAGTTGTTAGTGTCACACAATTTAACTTCTAGAGCAACTGAGAGTGGAAATATCAATTATCATATTGCGATGTACTAACTGGGTTGATTTGGGGTACAGGTGTTTTAGACAAGAATCTATTGCTTAAGATCCCTGATTCGAGGAATTTTTCTTTGCCTCATCTTATTCTTTTGTAAGATGAGATCAATTAATACTGGTGATACTATAAATGTTTTAGAAATATTAGCTCCAAGGCACTGTTTTAGGAACTATGCAACATATGCGGCTTACTTAATATTTATAAACCTTGGAAATCTCTTTATACGTAGAGCTGTTTAAGTATAAATTATTATTAAAATTATTAGTCTTGAGAATTATAATTACTGCTTCATTATTTTTCTCATTATGCTCATTCTATGGGGGTTTCTTGTAAATATTCTAAATGAGCTATTGCCTTTATTGTATCATCAATTTAATGTTTGCACAAAAGCTTTAAAGACACAAAGCATGACATAAATTTGCCAGATCCAAGGTGAGACAAAAACATAATCTCTTTTCCCAAAGAACTTGTAGGAAAATAGCACTGGCTGTCTGATGATTTCTTAGGAAGGGTGACGACAGGCATAACCCGTGGCTCTGCCTCGTACCTTTGGGTAAGGCTAAGACATCCCACTCTAAAATGGCAGAGGCACCTCTGCCAGTTCCCATGAGATGCCACCCACATAGTGCTTCCTTTTCATGCCACGACCTGTGACTGTCCTTCCTCTGGACTCCTCAGTCTACCTCAATGGGCACAATAAGTGCAGAAACATGAGGAAATCTTTAAGACACAAGATGGCAAAAGTAGAATTAGCAGGATTCCCATGGATTACATATTTACTGTCTACAGGTGTGGTTTTCTAAGATGGTTATAAGCCAGATCTCATTTTGTCCTTACACTGGCTCAGTGAAATAATGCTACATACAGGCAATAAAGATTCAGAGATACAGCAAAGAGCATCAGGTCAGGTTTCTGAAAGTGTGTTAAGCTAGGATCCAAATGTAGAGTCTAATCTACCTGGAGATGTACTCAATGGCTGTTACACTTCAGCATTCCCTCTTTGTGAAGTCTGCATTGGTGCCTGAGACTGGAAGGTCTCTGTGACAATGCAGCACAGGTGTGCTCTTGCGCTGTGCTATAGCAACAGACAGCCGTGCTTTACAGTTACTTTAAAAAACTGGTAGCTTTTTCTCGCTTGTGCTCAAGGCCAGCCTCAGTCCCTAGGGACTGCACTCCCTGTTGATGTCCTTTGGGGTCTAGGCTGCAGAGCAGACACCTCTCTGTTATAGAAGTGGGAAAGAGTGATGGAGTGAGGTCTTGTCACTAAACGTGTTAGACTATGGAAACGTGACATTCCTGCTGACAGATCATTGGCTGGAAACAGTCTCATGTCCCATCAGAGTTGGAAAAGGAAGGAAACTCGGTCCTGCCTGCCCAAGAGAAAACAGCCAGAGAAGGGTGAGCAACACCAGTGACTATCATCTGTGGGCATCTCTGAGCCGGCCTTCAGGTTAGAGGTGAGGACATGCCACGGCATCAATTATCTAGAGAAAGAGGAGAGACAAAGATGCAGAGTTCCACCAGCCGCTACACTTTCCCAACAACACATCCTCATGGGAACTGACTTCTGTCTAGTTTACCTGGTACTCAGTCATGAAAAACAGATGCACCAGGCATCCATCACTGCTACCTGTGACTGAGGTACAAGAAGACAGTCCTCAGTGCTCACAGGTGGTCTTTCCATTCAAAAGCTCCAGCAAAACCACTATCAACTTAAGTGTCTCATAAACCAGAAGCTGTTCTGTCCCCATCTTACAGCTGGTGATTCTAAGCCAATTCAGGGGCTGCAGCTCAGCTTGCAGCCATCCATGCTTCCCCTTGGGGTGGAATCCATACCTCTTCCCTGCAGACATAAGCTCAGGGATTCAGCTGAAACATGGTTCTTCCAGGTCTGACAAAGGACAATGGTTCTGCTTCCAACTCAAAGTCACACTGGGGACACAAATCCCAACCAAAAGTCATCTCCTTCATGAGTGCTCTCCTAATGCCCATCAGGGTATGATCATCCCCTCAGAACTTGCAATGTAGAAACCTATCAAGAACATATTTAAGAACCTTGAATCATATTGTCTGCATAGGTGTTAGCTACATTATTTAGATATAACAATCCTTATAATGCCCCAAATAAAAATATTGAGATAATTATTGAGATGATCAGAATGGACATACAAATGACTTTGATAGATATCATTTTACAGAATACAAAACAGGTTTCTTTGTGAAATCTCCCAGACCCTAAAAGGCATTCAAAGAAGCAGTCACCTGTCTTGATAGGCTGGCACTGAAGTTCATAGACTTGAGAGCAGCAGTGCTAAGACAATGTGAAAGGAGCTCATGATCCTGCCGGCAAAGCATTTACATAGAAAGGGAGTCGGTGAATTCTTTATTAGGGTTTTAATATTTATTGAGTGCTGGGGCTTAAGCCCAGAGCGTAGCACATTCTAGGAAGTTCTCAACTGCTGGCCTACATCTCCAGGCTTTCAGCAGTAGTGTTGATTAACAATAAAACTAACAAGTCATTCTTGGACAGTTGTGATAAGACAGCTAGCTTGAAATGTTTTCCTTGTTGTTAAAAATGGGAAATGATATGACTGATAAAAATCATAGGATCTTGTTTTTCAAATGTCTTGTAGACGGGCATTCACTATAACAGCAGTGGGTACTACCTTAACCTCTGAGGGTCAGCCTTTCTGGATTGGGATTGGATTGTGTGCTCATTTGTGGTGCATGCTTGTGTGTGTGTGTGTGTGTGTGTGTGTGTGTGTGTGTGTGTGTGTGTGTGTAAGAGAGAGAAAGTGGCTACAAACATGCCACAGCACATGTGTGTAGGTCAGAGGGTATCATTGAGGTCAGCCCCTCACCACTCCACCATCTTTGAGGCAGGGCTTCTCTTGATCTCATTCTGCTGTTGTTCTTTGATGCTAGAAGTTTCTCCTGTCTCCCCCTCTCATCTCACCATCAGAATGCTGGGATAACAGAAGCCTGCTATGGCTTCTGGCTTTTTAAGGTGAGGTTTGAGGATCAAATTTGGGCACTCAGACATTCCCCTCTACCCCATCATTTGTGGCTTTTAACTGTACTTTAAGGATATGAATTGCAAGTAGGCTGAAACCAAAACACTAACAATAGAAGGGGAACAATAAAAGCAGAAGCAAAGCATGGAGGGAAAGCAGAAGGGAGAGAGACACTTAGGCCCTTTATTATTAGATAAAATCACAAGAAGCAAATACAAAGTTCTGATACTGTGAAATTTTTTTTTTTTGAAGAAAGTTTTCCTATGTATATTTTTGGGACAAGTCACAGCTTTTGAAGAAATAATTGCATTCCACAGGTACAAAAGCCAAACATTTACTTGTATAAGATACAGTTGCCTAGTTACCATATTTCAGAAAATATGCCATACAATAAAACACAGAGATAAAAATGGAGTTATGTTACTGATTTTAATTTTACTGTACATGTTAAGTTTATCTGTCACCCACTTATCTTTTCTAGTTATAATTTAAAGCCAGCCTACTTTGAACTGTGAAATAAGGAGTGCCTGCTTGATATATACAATATGCCCTTCCTGGGTGGGGGAAGTAAGAGTTAAACCTTGGAGATTTCCCTGGGTTGTGAGCCAGGAGAATAGAGCACAAAGGGACCCTGAGAATTGTGGTGCAGAGGGTTTTGGGTGTGGCTCAGTGCATGCATAATGCTTTGGGTACAAACCCTAGCATGTCTGTCAAGAACCTCTATATTCCTACCACCAATGTTACTGATAAGAAAATCCAAAGTACTATGCTTAACAGAGCCATGTGCTTACAAGTTGATCTGTAACAAGCCTGTAGCCATTTTGTGGAATGTTGCATTCTTGATGATATTATGAAATCCCTCCAAGAAGTGACCTCCTATGTGGTTCTAGGTATATTGGTACACTCATGCAGCACAAAATTAGGGAATGGGTAGTGTGTGCCAGAGACTACAGTGGGCACTAGGCAGAAATCATCTCTACCCTTGAAGAGTCTACAGTCTGGCACCTATGACAGAGAATGAACTGAGCCTTAGAATGAAGTAGGGCAAAGCATTCTTGGTCATTCATGGAAAAGAGGAACAGCCTGACCCAGCTAGGGAAAGCTTATGGAATCACTGATATTTAAAGTGAGAACCCTATAATGTTTTACTTCAATGTACAATGATATGGGTGGATCAAATTTACAAAGTAGAAAAATAATTATCTTTTATATATTACTTTAAAAAACATTCTTATAATCATTCTGACATAAGATTGCTTGACAAGATAACTTTGAGATAACAGTGATTTTCTGTGCCCGTACAGTAATATTGTTGATGATTTCCACTGGAAATGTACAGGATTATGATACTTAATCGATGAAATTTACACTTTCTTATAGATGAAGTGAACCAATAATAAAATCTTACAATTGTATCATGTAGTTTTATAATCTTATTGTTATAAATGAAACTATGGTAGAATAAGTCAAATCAATCAGGTGATCAGGTGGTTAACCATTCTTTTCTTTTATCTCCCTTCCCTTCCCCCACCTCTCTCTGCCATTACAGAGCTAATTTTTTTAGACATTTTAAAATATTTTTATTTATTTACTTGCAAGGAGAGATAGAGATAGAGAGAGAGAGAGAAAGAGAGAGAGAGAGAGAGAGAGAGAGAGAGAGAGAGAGAGAGAGAGAGAGAGAGAATAGGCACACTAGGACCTCTGGCTGCTGCAAATGAACTCCAGATACATGTGCCACTATTGTGCATCTAGCTTTATGTGGGTACTAGGGAACTGAACTCGGGTCGTTAGGCTTTGCAGGCAGTGCCTTAGCCACTCAACCATCCCTCCAGCCCTAATTTTTATTACAATGACCATTAGAAAGTTTCTTCCATCATCATAGAACTTCCAGACAGATTTTAGCATGAGAAAAGGACAGACATGTTTGTGATGCTTTTTAAAGTGAAATTCATTCAAAGATGCTTAATTTCTTTCTTTTTTAAAAATATTTTTATTTAATTATTTTTAAGCAGAGAGAAGGAGGGAGAGATAGAGAGAGAAAGAGAAAGAGAAGAGAGAAAAAAACAGAGAGAATGGGTGCACCAGGACCTCCTGCCACTGCAAACAAACTCTAGATGCATGCACCACTTTGTGCATCTGGCTTAATTTGGGTGCTGAGGAATCAAACCCAGGTCATTAGGCTTTGCAGGCAAGTGCCTTAACTACTGACCCATCTCTCCAGTCCAAGATGCTAAACTTCTGTTTCACATATAATAACAAGAAAACGTTTCCTTTTCTAATAATTTTATTGTTATGATTATTTTGTTTGGACTTTGTGAAGCTGATTTCTGTTCACAGAACTTTGATCCCATAACTTTGTTCTCAAATAAATCTTTTTTTAAAAATCAGAGAGAAAAATTTAGGTGATTCAAAATATCAAAACACCATAGATTCTTACATGAAAGGAAACAAAGTATCTTTCTATAAAATGTGTTTGGAATTTGATTCTGGATATTGCAATGCATTCAAATCGCTACTACCAAAGTTTTGAAAAATAAAATATCATTTGATTCAAGAGGAAAAGTTTTTTTTGATCAAATATAAAAAAATTAAGCCAAGATATTATTTGCCTAAAAGTATATTTATGTATGTACAAATACATATATGCATATATAATTAAAACAAAATATTAGTATGAGAGGGATGTATATTGGAAAATAGTATCATATATATGTCATCAGAGAATATTTGTTTTAGATTCATTTCTTATCACTGTGAGAAAGAGCCTTGCAAAAGTAACTTCAGAGAAGGAAGATTTATTTTGGCTCCTGCTTTCAGAAGGTATAGTCCACCATGGCAATGAAGACATGGAGGAATGGTTCAGTGGTGACAGGATCATGTGGCAAAGCTTGTCACAATGGGCAAGACCAGGAAGCAGAGAGACAGGAACCAGAGGTAGGATAACTTTCAAAAGCCCATTCCTAGTGCTATTGGTCACCATGTAGGATCCACACCCCAAAGGTTTTATGTAACATTTATGCCAACTAGGGACCATATGCTCAAAATATGAGCCTATGAGAGACATTTCAAATTTAAAAAAATAATCATATTGAAATAATTTTTATACCCAGGCTGGCCAAGGGTAGTCTTCCTACAACATCTGTGATGGTTAAGTTTCTATGTCAACTTGACCTTTCAAGTAATCTTCGGTGGGTCTCTCAGGATGTTTACAGGAAGGCAGCTTCTCAGTAGGGGGCAGGATGTAAAGAAGCTCAAAGGAGCTAGAAGTAAACATCCTTTACTGTGTGGGAAGTGCAGGAAGGAAATTCCAGAGACTCAGGAAGCCATTAAGTCTGGGATAGGGTTGCGGGACCCCACCCTAAGGCTATATAAAGGGGAAAGAATTCTCTCTTGGCCTCCCTGCTTGTCGGCTGCTGGTGCTTGTTAGTGACTTGCACTTGCATCCTGCACATCAGAACCCAGTTTCTTTGGCCTCACATTGTGGGCTCCCAAGGGAGCCATCAGGCCTTATGGGCCAGATTGGGACTGCTGAGGCCTCCAGTCATGTGGACTGAACAGCTACTGGTTCCTTCGCCTGTGAGCCTGAAGACTGCTATTGTTGGACTGTTGTAAACTACCCCACTCCTGGTACCAAATTCTGTCGCAGGTCCATGATAATCTGACCAATATGCTCTTCTAGATCAATGAAGCCATCTTCCTCAGGGTGCAGGAAAGCTGTAAACTCCTCCTTTGTGGCAATTAGGTCTCCATCTTTGTCTGCCATCTTAAACCTGTGCTCATCTCTAACCCATCATCTGTTTATAGTTAAATCCATCATAAGGGTCTGGATCATCCAAGTAAGTGCCAAAAATCACGTTTCTGTACTCATCCCAGGAGATTAAGCCGTCTTCTGGGCATGCTTAATTCAGTATTTCGGCCCCGCCCTCCTGCCTCCTTGCTGTTCTGTGTGTGTGGTGTAGGTGATGGGTTTTTCGCTTTGCTCAGACCTGTGAAAGAGGGCCAGCCTCTTTCACTTTTATGAGACTTCCCCTGGATCTGTAGCTTGAATAAATCGTTTCCTCCCATAAACTGTGCCTGGTTTGGAGATTCATCCCAGTGGCTTGTGGCTGACTGCGACAACATTTAACATTCTTGGATTAATAACTTCCACAATAGCCATGTCCTAGAAGTACTTTCTATCATGTGCCAAAGGGAGGGACAGCTTAATCAATACGTCTTTGGGAACCTGTCACGGTTTATGTTACTGTTCTATTGAGTTTATGCTAAACCATATACAAACATCTCAGGATTCCAAGTGAGCTGGAGAGGCCTGGTCGCTGTAAACAAGAGGTAGGCAGGGCCTGGCCAAGCAGTTTTTCTTCCTCATTAATAGTGGCTTCTGCTGGGTAGGAGACCTGGCAACACCCTCAGTCTTGAACAAAGCAGGCTCAAAGATAGTCTGGTTTCATAAGAAATGTGTGAAGTTATAATTAAGGATATGATTATATATAGTTATATAGAATGGGGATGTATACATAGGACACGGGTGTATGTAGACCCCAAACACTTCGCCATATACACAAATCTGCCATTGTTAGCGTGCACAGCAGATATGGAAGAGGAGAAAACATTTAAACTTAAGACTTTGTAAATGCTCACTTAGAAAGTGGAATGACCAGGTCGTGCTCTCAGACATCTTGTAGAAAAACACATGAACTTGTGACTAGCTCTCCTTCCCTTTCAATCCTGTTGCCAGGCACACAGCCGCCTCATGACACAGAGGCCGAACCCAGGGTAAAAGGAAATGCTGAGCGCCTGCACTTCTCTTGTACTCCTCGGAGAACAATTTAGTACTGAACTTGTATCCAGGATACAGAAGACTTTTTCCTACACCGAGAGGGAATGACACAACTGGGCATTGTGGTATGACCTAAATGTTTGGAAGGTAACTCCCCCTTCACCTGGCATTAATCCTTTGCCCTTTAGTTTGAGGAAGATATGACAGGGCAAGGAAGGCACTGTTGTCTCCTGATGGTGGAAGGTAATTTTGTGTGACTAGATTTTCCTTATGTTACCTTAACATTGTCAGATTACAATGCAGGCCAGTAGGAGGTTCTGCCCAGAGACCCAGCTAGCTTTCCTGCAGGGGCTCGGGGGCTCCTGCTCTCTGCTGCCAATGCCTGGACAGCCCAGTTCAGCCTTATCCCTATTTCTCTCCCTGTCTTTCTACACTGATCAGCAGAGTTAGGATTCCAAGACATCATAATTTCCAATATCTTCCAGCCACATTGCAGCTGAGAATGGCATAGTCTCAGGCTGTCTAATGTAGGAGGTGTTATAAAGCTTTCCCTGCCTCGCTTATTGATCAACAACACTGGCTCTTGAAAACCGTTCTCAACAGAAGAGGGACACACTCTCTATATTTCAAGGCTGGCCTTAGTCTTTCCCAGTACAATCTTGCTCAGAGAAATGGTAAACGTAAACACTAAATGCTCACAACTTTCCCAATTGTCTTTTTCTGCTTAAAAAGGGCCATCCTATTTCAAAATGTCATGCATGTTTCTGTTCCCACAGTTTTGTCATTTGTCAACAAATCAAATACCTGTTTAGCAAGCCTCATGAGGGATTTCAAAGAGCCGCCATGAAAATTCCGGGCATTTACTATTTTTATAACAAACTTGATTGTCACCTATGATGATATTTCAACGATCACTCC
This sequence comes from Zapus hudsonius, assembly GCA_004024765.1. Classification (NCBI taxonomy): domain Eukaryota; kingdom Metazoa; phylum Chordata; class Mammalia; order Rodentia; family Dipodidae; genus Zapus; species Zapus hudsonius. The sequence goes on from PVHP010000180.1 coordinate 179,240, forward strand.
TCATATAGACATCACACTGGAAATGAGATGCAGGACCCGCTTTCCATGGAACATTATGCAGAGGCACTCTGACTAATAAATCTTTGTAGCTAATACATTCCAGATGGAAGCCATGTCTCACAGATTTAACCTTCCTAAACCCTTCCAAAAATTCCTCCCATCAAAAGCCCTTTGGATGAGAAATGTTTGATTGAAATGGCATCATCAATACATGACAACTAAGTCATAGCACAAATGATCACTGCCTGCAGGAACACCGCCACCTTCCTTCCCACAAAGACCTAGTCTTGGCCAGGCATCAGGACAAGAGGGTAGACCTGTGATGTCTTACTAAGGAATTTACATGCTTTTTTCCCCCTCCAATTCCCATTGCCATTGACAGATGCTGTATCAGAAGCAGACATTTCAAACTTTCACATATACATAACAAAGGCTGTTAAAAAGAAGGAGCAAGGCTCTTCCAGGAGTCACTAATTAACATCCCGTTTAATCACGTCTCCATGTTTAGCAGTCTACATCATTAGTTTATGTCAGGCAGACGTGGGGAAACGTCTAAACACCTCCATGTAGAAGTTTACACAGTCACTCTGTGCAGTGAGTCAGACAAGGCAGGAGCCATGCCTGCACCACTCAGACACATGCAAAACCAGCCCCTCGCTGGCTAGCTCCTGAAGCCTTCAAGAAGTTGGCTTTTTCTTCTGGTGGTTTCTCAAACATAGGTCAATTTATGACACACAGTGTTAAAAATATTTTTATGAGGGAGCTGACCTTCCAGGAATGGTTGGAAACACCACCCTGTTCTTGGGCTGAATGTCTGCCATAGAGCCTACCCTGTGCAGTGAAAATCCATCCAGAAAATTGCACCAAAAGTTTCAAACTCATAACAGACTTCTTTTCCTGCCCTCAAAATCTTCCTAAATGTAGATTACTTGAAGTAAAATTTCATTTCATTAATTCAGACTGATGAGAAAAGTCAGAATGAATTAGTGAGGCATAAATGCTTTGACACATAAATACATGCTATTTGTCTTTATTTTGTTTTTACTTTAAATAATTTGGACACCTGAATTAATGGCTGGAAAACAGCATGGCAGCCATTTTCTGGACAGAGCATGGGATGCTTCCTTCCTAGGGGAAGCAGTGTGGGGTATCATTCAGAGCTAAACACTCTGAAGGTCCGGAGCAGTCAGCAGGCATCAGAATCCCTTCACTTCCTTCACCTGTAGATATTTTTTTCTGGAATTTCCAAGGGTATGGGCCCATTCTTAGAAGCCCAGAAGTAGTTTCAAGTCAGAAGTGATTAGGCAACTGAGGGTGCAAATATGGAAGTCCTTGAGAGAGAGAGGGGTGTGTGTGAGTGTGTCCTTAAGTGTCCCTGTGATGTCATTCCTGGGGAGTTCTCCCTCACATGGACTCTGGAGCTAACTGGGGTGGAACCAGGTGGAGAAGCCTGATGTGTAGGGTTCGGCCCCTGAAGGAATCCTGCCATCCTGGGCTGAAGCTTCCTCTACTGACTGGTTATCAGGTCAATGCATTAAAGGCACCTACTGTGGGAGTTTGTGAGGGACCGACTGTGAGAGTTTGAGGGACCTATTGTGAGAATTTGAGTTACCTATTGTGAGAGTTTGTGAAGTGACTTCAAGGCCATCAGGCAAGTGCCCTGTAATTACCTGAACAAATGCCTTGTAATTGCCTTAATGGAAATTCTTGGCAAAGAAAAAAAACGTCAATATAAGACTCAGTTGTTGCTAAAGTAGAGCAGTGAAAAAGAGTTAACCAACTGTGATGGTTAGGTTTTGTTGTCAACTTGATCTTTTTAAATTATCTCTAGGGGGTCTCTGAGTCTGTTCACAGGAAGGCATCCTCTCAGTAGAGGGCAGGATGTAAAGAAGCTAAAAGAAGCTGGAAGTAAACATCCTTTACCGTTTGGGCAGTGCAGGAAAAAATTCCAGAGACTCAGGAAGCCATTAAGTCTGGGATAGGGTTGCAAGACTCCATCCTAAGGCTATATAAGAAGAAATTCAATTGGCCCTCCTACCTGCTCCCTGTTCTCTGTGTGTGGTGTAGGTGATGGGTTTTTCTCTCTGCTTGGACCTGTGAAAGAGGACCAGCCTCTTTCACTTTTAAGAGACTTCCCCTGGATCTGTAGCATGAATAAATCGTTTCCTCTCATAAACTGTGCCTGGTTTGGAGATTCATCCCAGTGGCGTGTGGATGACTGCAACACCAACCCACTAACTGATATCTTAAATCTCAGAAACTAAACTGGGTTGGAGAGGTAGCAGCTCTCAAAAACACTGAACACATGTCCACAGTTACCTCCTAGGATCAACACCTAGGTCTAGGAAGGTCTGGGATAGAATGCTCAGTGTTCACAAATATGCCCCCTCCATTTACATGATACTCATTTCAGCTCTTTCTCCCCACTGACACCTGAGGGAGCTGTGCTATGGGGAGAGGTCCACAGAAAGTCACATGGCCATATGTTCCAAAGAAAATTGTGCTCTGATTTTTGAAATTATGGTACATTTCTGTTTGCTTTTCTGCATATTCTAGTTTTTTTTTAATAATGATCATGTATTCCTATTGTAACAAAATTTTTTTAAATTTGAAAAACAAACTTCATAAAGAGGATTTGCTGCAACATATGCTTACTGGCAGATTATATACGTAAACATAAAAGAATGGATCTGTTATGACGTGGATTAGTCAAAACGTCAGGTAATTACAAATGGAAAAGCATGTACTTTCCAGAAACCCAAAGGAAGCAACACTGAGGGCATGGAAGTTAGTTCCTGGTAGCCAGGAAAACAAGAGCCAGTTGCCTCTGCTGCAGAGGAACCCTTATTTAACAAAAGGAAACTTTGTGAGGGGGTTTAAACTTACAACCATCAGGAGGGTTAAACGTTTTAGAATCTCTAAAATCTGAAGAGCAACTGCCATGGAAGAAACCTGATTTTGTTATCCTAAACTTTTGAAAAAGTAGGTCAGAATGGAAAAGCCAACTTGCACCCACCTGGTGCTGAATTATCTTGAAGTCTGCATTGTTGGGGTCAGAACAAAAGGACTTCCCACAGTCAGACTGTTGGTCTCATTTTTCTCCTTTTTATTTCGGAGTCCCTTGACAACAAACCTAGGGTATGCTCTCTATATGAAAGGTTAATCATTATAATCAGGGATCATTAAAATCAGAATTTTAGTTCTGGTTTCTTTAATCACAGTAAAACGTCTTTCAGAGTCTAAATAATAGGAAATATTGGGAAGAAGAAAAGAAGAGGAGGGGAGGAAGAAGAGGAGGAACAACTACCCCTTAAGGCCCTTCATAAACTAGAAGACAATCCTTGCTCATGAATGACACCTGCAGAAATGACCCTGATCGCACAATATTAATTATCTCCTTTATGTTCTGGCTCTTAAATTCTTAAAAGCCCCTGCCCAAATGTCCTTCCCCCTTTGATCTATGGTTGTAAGATTACATTAAAAGTCAATCGCACCAGGGATGTCATTTTGTCAGCTTTCAGGCAGGTCTTAGCTACAGACTCCTGGCTGTGGCCAGCATGAAATAGATCAAGCCCTTTTCACCCCCCCTGAGCAGCAGGGGCCTGGTGAGGCCAGCATGTCCGGGTGAGGTGCAGCCTGCCTGGCTCATTCTGCATGAGCCTGGGCCACCAGCAGATGCAGACAATCACAGCCACTGTCACCCAGGATTGTTTCTGTTAGTTGGTGTCTTCCAGTTAGCAAGAAAGTTTCACAGGTACCTAATATCAATAGTAACCAAGAAAAAAGTCCAAATACTATACTAAACAGAGAGGAGACATGAACTTGAATTGGAATACATATAATTAATATGGCTTGTAATGACTACCAGACTATAGATTATGAGTTGACTTCTTTATCTTATTGAGCAGTCTTCATAGTATTTCTTGAAAAAAAATCGCAGAAGGAATGAATTTGCCTACTTTTTGAAATTAGATAATTGGAAATTTGGGACCTTTACAAATATCGAATCCTATTATGTTCATTAATGAACCCAATTGTTTCTATGATTACCATAAACTGGATGTGTTTTCACTGACTAAAAATTTGGCTCCTTTTCTCAAAAAAGTGAGCAAAATCCACCTGCTTTGACAACCACGGGTTCACTTGTGTTCACTGTCTGGAGCATGGGTTCCCCAAGAGCCTTTCAGGGTCCTTGTCATCTGAAGGCTTTTGTTCACAAAGCCACTTAAAAATAAAACCAACATCTGTTTTAGCCCCTGCCACATTGTGGACTACAAGGGCATAGGCATTAATTTTGTAAGACAATAGCGCTTTTGCAATATCTTCACAATGGTGGGTTTAAATTTCAGTATGAAGTCAATGCAGATGCTGTTGCCTTAGCAGACTTCAGCCAAACACAGCACTGGATATGAAAATCATATCCAACCTGGGGCTAGAAGTGAGACTGGAGTGAATGAATGGGTCCTTAACAGTGTTTTTCTATGAAAGGAAAATTTTAGTCAATAGAATACTTCAGTTGAGAATTTGGGTGCTTATTTTGTGTGTTCATTCACTTGCTGGTGAGGAAACTCAGGGCTTTACACTAGGTGAACACTTTTCCATTGGGCTATAGCCCCCATTTTTTTTAAAAAATTCATTTGTTTATTTGAGCATACAATACAGAATTAGACAACCAAATATTCTGGGTCTATATACATACATATATATATATATATATATTTTCCCTGACTGTTCTTTGCCTATCCATATCCTTTAAGTAAGTAAATTTCACTGACTAGGCATTCCCACCCAAAAATAGTAGTTCAATGAAACACATGCTTGTTGTGTACCTACTGTGTACAGGATCTCTTTTTTTATTATTGTCCATAATGATTTACATTATTTAATGTGCAAATAATGAGTTGTTATCCCCAGCTCACCAATGCCCCTCTTCCCTATCCCCAATCATCTGGATATCCTCCTCCGTGGGCCATCTGGATCAGTCCTTGGGGCAGGTGACCATGGATAGCCTAGGAGTTAGCCTGGTTCCGCTAGCCCTAGTATGTTGCTACTGAAGGGGAGCCCCCAATTTTTTAACTATTTTTTTTGAGACAATATCTCATTAAGTTGCCTAGGTTGATCTTGAACTCACTGTAGTTCAGACAGACCTTGAACTTGTGATCTTCCTGCCTCAGCCTCCCATGGAGCTGGGATGACAAGCCTCTACAACCAGGCCCAGCTTGTGTTTCATAATTCTGAATAGCATTGATGAGGCTTATATCCCTTCCTTATTATTTAACTTCACTTTATATACAGATAGCAAGATAATATGCAAGAAGAACTAACCAGCCCAGTGAGATATTCTAGTCAAGGGCTTATCTGTCAATAATTAAAAAGTGAAAAGAACACACCTATAATCCCAGCACTGAGGAGGCTGAGGCATGAGGATTACATGTGCAAAGATAGCCTGGATTACATAGTAAATTCAAGTCCAGCTTTGGCTGAAAAACAACAAAAATGATTTCATATTATTAATATGTGCTATCCTTGTTAAAGCATCACAATATCTTGTTTTGGTGTATTGGAATGATGGACAGAGGAAAAGAAAGGCACCTTCCGGGCACAGTGGCTCCATTTGCAATACTTCTAAGTAGTAGGCTCTATGTGTCAGTAAAACTTTCATGAACAGCACTACTGGTCCCCAGACTTCACCAAGCCCACATGACTAAGAAGGCTTGAATTTGAACTTCACTGTACCTAGAAACCTTGAATTGGAGCATCTGCAATCCTAAACTCTCAAGTATGATGGTCTTCATAAGAAACAGCTCACACTCAGACCAAGCAAAGAGATGTTATTATGATACTCTACTACTAATACATGAGCTTGGGCGAGTAGGTTGCCTTTTATTCTACAAATAGTTGTTAACTGTGTATGTCTATGTACTGGAAAGTGGACAATGTATTAGAAATTGACATATAAAACAAAGTTTTGGCTCTCCACTAGCTCAGAACCTGGTTGGAGACCCACAGTGCAAAAACGCTAGAGAGTATGTTTCCTTTTTATCTTTTGTTTGGAAATTATCTACTATGATTGCTGCAAATAAAGAATTTATGACAGCTATGGAACTATAGTATAAACAACAAAGGATATTTTTGTTCTGTAAAAAGAAAAAAATTTGATTTTTTAGAGAGAATAGAAGTCTAATCCAGTAAACGCTTTGTAATCAACACAACCATCTAGCAGCACCTAGCTTTGTGTGGGAATATTTGTAAACAGTCGATGGAGAGAAGGAAATAAAGCTAATGACAACTGAAACGTGAAACACCTCTCTCCAGTTCATACAAAGTAAAAACAGCAGACAATACTATATCATGGACTCCTCTACATCCAGCACAATTCAGACTGAAGCCATTTGGCTGTAAAATAATGTCAGCACATAGGCAGGTTTACATGAAGGAACGCAGTGCAGAAATTGAAATGAAAAGGGCTGGAGAGATGGCTCAGAGGTTAAGGCACTTGCCTCCAGTGCCTAAGGCCCCGGGTTCAATTCCCCAGGACCCACATAAGCCAGAGCCAGACCCACAAGGTGGTGGCTCTGGTGCGCTCTCTCTCTCTCTCTCTCTCTCTCTCTCTCTCTCTCTCTCTCTCTCTCTCTCTCT